>PVKZ01004852.1:0-67425 GCA_004027375.1 Macroglossus sobrinus
GGTGGGGACCGTGCGCCCGCCGTGCGCCCCCACACCGCCGAGCGGGGTGCGGATGCGGGAGGCGTGCGGGATCTGAGTGATGGGCGGGCCCGCCGACGGGGAGACACGTTAATCACCGTGTCAAATCCTCCTCTGACAGGGGGACGCACGAGACCCTTGCCTAACCAGCTGTCCGTTCCCAGGAGGTCCAAACCTCTGTTTCCTCGCTTATCCGCGTGTTCGCATTTGTGATTTCGGAGGGGCTCACGGATGCGGAGCCCGTGGTAGCGGGGGCTGGCGTGCATCCGTGACATGACACACTCCGTCCCGCCCCTGCAGGGGGGCGCATGCTCGAAGCGCGGCCATCGCGAAGTGTGTCCCCATCCTCCATGCTGTCAGCTGGGGACTTCCAGGGACAGAGAAGGAGCTGTTGCTGCTTTCCCAGCATCCTCATTGCCTTTCACGGAATGTACGAACTACACAGAGCTTCATATGAAACTGTTAGTGTTTTATGTATGGGCTGGCGTGCCTTTTAATGACAGCGTGACTTTAATCATTTAGAAAGAAAAATGACGAGCACGAAGCAAATAATCTTTGTCGTGCAAATCTTTACATTTACTTTAATTTACATCTTTATAGGAAGATATTCCCAGTTGAAAGACTGGACACTCTGTATTTTTAAGCCTTCCCGCTCTCGGGAATAAATCATGATGAGATAATGTTTCTGATAGAAAGAAAAGATGGAAGATGTTTAGTGGGGAAGTGAGGCCATCTTTCAAAGGCGAGACCCACATCACGTGAGCCGCATTCATAACCGGGGCCGCGGGGTGTCACAAGCAACCGTGCAGGTTCGTGCGCAGGCCCTCCAGATGGCCAAGCCAGCCAGGGTCCCCGTCCCCCGCAGTGCCCGTGGGGTCGGTCCTGTTCCTGTGGGCACAGTGAACCCCCAGAGCTGAACGCGCAGCGGTCAGGAAGGGGGTTGTAGACGTTCAGAATACAAGTGCGGCAAACAGCGTTTCTGAGCGGCCACGTCAGCCAGGCCTTGTTACACGTGTGTGTGCGGACGCCACAGGTCCAGGGAGGAGGCTGCGGTTTGGGGAGAAACTCAGAGATGAGTCCAAGGAGGGCCCCAGAGGACCCCAGACGGTGAGCAGAGGGCGATGCAGACACACGTGAAGAAGCCAACCCTGGGCGTGACCCTGACCCCACATCCGACCCCGACGCCGACTCTGACCCCTGACCCGAGCCTACTAGTCTAAGGATTTCGTTGGGACCACCGGACAGGAAGGCGAGCCCCACGCACACACACAGGTGTCCTTCTACGGGCAGGGCACGCACTGACCTTGACATTAGCATCTCATGTATTCCTGAGGTCCGAGGGTGGCTGCCCCTTTTGTAAGTGTGGGACATCGATGGTTAGAGCTGGGGACAGACGCTTCGTGGATTTTTAAGCCGGTCCTGCTCCCCGCTCTTACTCTCCGC
Source organism: Macroglossus sobrinus (assembly GCA_004027375.1). Classification (NCBI taxonomy): domain Eukaryota; kingdom Metazoa; phylum Chordata; class Mammalia; order Chiroptera; family Pteropodidae; genus Macroglossus; species Macroglossus sobrinus. The sequence continues at coordinate 1,462 of PVKZ01004852.1, forward strand.
ACGCAGCCATCGTTACAATCACCATGTTGTTTCAAATTAGGTGTTTGCCTCTCTCATTCCCTCATTAGGGTGTAAACGTCTTAGGACGAGTGTCTGTCTGTCCTCATCCCTCAGCACGGGGCAATCCAACATGCCTTGTGTAAAAGAATCTAAATGAATGTTCATTCACAAAATGCTTATTTTTTAAATCGGATACCTAATTTTCATTTATTAGAAAAAGGATATTGGTAAGAGCCACTAGGGGAGCTTAACTGGGGTTTAGAAAGAGACATTATAGAATGTTTGTGTTCCAGTGACCTCTTATGAAAGCTATTCCCGGTGTGATGTATTTGGCAATCCGGAAATGGCACACTGTTCGTTATTTTCCTTGAGCTTATACCTCGCATGGCCAGCGTTAGACCACAAACTACTTGAGGGCAGCAGTTTAACCCCTCAGTAGACACACAACACTTCTGTAGCGCCTGGGATGTTGCGTGATTCAAAACAGCTCAAATCATATATTCTCATTGACTGCGCTGTGACAGAGTAACTCAGCTCGGCGGACGTGAGCACTTGTGGAACCCATCACTGGGTCCAGCGGGACAGGTTCAGGCAGCAGTGACAAGACACTTCACCATCTTGTTCGCTGTCTGTCCACGCACGGGGACGCGCCTCCTGTGGCCACGTGTCTCCCTGGCCGGTGGCTCGCTCCGTGTCCTTAGCGCTCAGAGCCATGCTCTGTTGAAAGGTGTGTGCCCCGTACACGCGTGTGTGTGTCGGGAAAATGCTATCGTTTTATTTCGAGAACTCACATTATTGATGCAGAAGAGAGTTAAAATATTACCATTAGCTCTCAGTTTAAACGTAATGTCTTGAGATAAGAAATGTCAGTTAGCACATTCGTATTTCATCATATTACATTATCCTCGGTCTGTTATTATCAGAGCGTGTAGGCCAGGAGGAAGCCTCGGGGAGCTTATATATATGTATATACCCCAGTAAATCAGCTTTTATTTCTTGAGGGACACTCTGGGAACTAATATCATTCTCTGAAATCATTAATATATTTTCTGAACTAAATCGTAATTTCCAAGAAGCTTTCTATTCAGAGCCGCCTGTGCGAGGGGGAGCCGTTGGGGGCGGGGTCCAGGGCGCAGCGGTGCGTGGAGCCCGCTTCCCCCCACCGGCCGCAGCACCTGGGGGAGGGCGGGTCACCCGCCTCCGCCTCGGCCGCCAGGCCTGCGAGTTAGGGGACCACGCGCTGCTCCCCCACCGCTCCCCGTGGCTGCTGGGGACATGATGAACGGCGTTAGTGGAAGCTAGAGCAGGAAACCTGTGTGCACACATATGCACACACATGCATACACATGCATGTGCACGCACTCATGCACACACGCGTGCGAGTACACACTTGGAGTCACAGCAGGCTGCTTTTACCTCCAGACATATCTTTAAATGCGATCTTCTACATTTTCCCTCTGCCCAAGGTTAAACAGCTGCTTCCCAGACAGACTCTGTGAACTGGGACCACGCATGTAAGAAGAGAGCACGACAGGGGTGTGGAGAGCAAACGGCGTGTCCAGAAGGGGCTGCGGGGCGCTGGGCCGCGAGCGTGTCTGTCCAGACCCGCCTGTGGCAGTGGACTCGGGCACGAGCGGCAGCTGGGAGTTTGGAGCCTGTTTTCCTGCTGTGTCTCCTTGGGACGGGTATTTATTTACCTGTACTTACTTAGCACTGAAATGGAGACACGCCCACCTGTCAACAACGCGGTTAAGGAGGCCGTAGGGTCACGTGTGCCTCGTGAAGAGGGCTATGGGTGGTGGCAGCGCCCAGCCCGCTGGGAATAACTGTGGGCCTGTGGCAAGGGCGGAATGACGTCACTCACTGCAGACTACACATGCTCGACAAGAGACACATCTAAAGCAAGGACGCAGACGTACACGAAGTCAGAATGGAAAAGTTACCCCGTGCACATTCGAAGGAAAACAGAGCAGCCACGTGGTCACAGTCATGTGACTCTCTAGCAAAAGGCGGAGACTGTCCTTGGCCTTGAAGGAAAAGGCACAGCGACACTGACCCAGAATTGTTTAACGATGGCCAGAATGGTTTCAGAAGGGAAAGGTAGCCGTTTTAAGTTAGTTTGCAGCTCAGAATATAGCTGTGGAGTGTCTGTGTCAGCGCAGGTTCAAGCAAGAGAAAGCAGCTCTCACTCGAACAGAAGGAAAATGCTGGAAAGCCATTTGTCAGCTTGTAAGGCTGGCAAGGGGGTTGGAAAATTAGGAAAACAAAGACAGTGGACTGAGCTTTAATGCTGCAGTCAGCATTATAGTGCGAGGAGCAGGCAGGCCACCATGCCACGGTGGACGCTGACGCTGCTGGACGCAGCTGCTGACACCACGGCGCCCTCAGGAACTCTGAAGGGACATAGGGGACTCCTGTGTCCTCCTTGTCACCTAGACTGGAGCCCAGGAACCTAAGTACCGATTCCTTTCTGGCTGGAAGTAGATGATGATGGATGGATGACAAATAGAGAGAAAAAAAAAGTCATCTAAATGGAGATTCAACGAGAAAAATTTTACAAGCAAAGGAAATATAAAAATAAAAGATATTTGTCAAATAACAGAATGGAGACTTCCAGTAAAACCGCAGCGCAGGGCTGAAATACATCATTTTTCATGGAAATTAGTATTCCGATGGATGTCAGCCTCTCTTCTCAGGCCTCACCCAGAGCGGAACTTATGACTTATTGATTCATCGGCAGAGAAAGTAGCTAAAATATCCTTAAATAATTAAATGTGCAGAATCCAATCTCCAGAAAGTTAATAGGTTGTCTCACATTCCCTCCCACTTTTACAGAGCCGCGTTTGACACGCAGCTCTGTGGTCCTCCGGCCTGAAGCCATCACGGCGACATGACAGGCCAGCGGACAAGGTGACAGCCTCCGGCAAGTGCCGGCTGCGTCTCCAGTGCTCGGCGGAAGCTGACACTTAATTTTAAAGGTATTTGAACATAGAGTCACACGCACGTGCGTGCACACACACGTATGTACACACACACACACACAGACACACACACACACAGACACACACACGCAGCTGTTGCAGAATCAGTGTTGTCTTAACTGAACCCCAAATCTCCAGATGTCCAGAAAGCAGAGTTTTTCTAAGAAAACTATTATAGCTTCACATCCATGAATCCTGATGAGTTTCTGAATAACGCACCGTGATAGCTGGGTATCAGCTTGTCTTGCCGGTGTGGAAAATAATTATAATTAAGTAAACTTAAAAAGGAAATTGCTGTACATACAAACTTGCCGTTGCTTTGAATATTCGCCAGCGTGGGTAGAAGCACCTGTGAGCGTGGGCGTGTGCGCACGGCTGTGTGAGCACACTCGTTCGTGCACAGGATGCGGAACTAGACACAAGAGCATTTTATTTCTATTCCTAAGAAAAAGGACCTTAATCGGCTCACGAAAATTATCTAGAGGAAAAGAAATAGCGTTCTACTTGATTTTACAAAACAACCACCACATATGTAAATTGTTCATGAAGCCTGTATAGTGACAAATATAAAATCAAATACACTGTCACTGTGTTATCTACTTATTCAGCTGAAGCACTGACATAGTAGAAAAGCGTCCAACTGATTAAACTAGCACTTTTCCTTATATTGTTTTCCAGTATGTATTTTTTTTGTATGACCTTTGGTTAGGAAATTAACAAACTTTTTCATGAACACTTTTTAATTCTCTCTTTCATTACAAATTGGTGAATATACTATGAGAAACTGTGTTCGAGTTCGATGTGGAAAGAAAAACAACCAGACCATCAGCTGAGACCTTCGCAGTGTGAGAAGAGCTTCAACAGACCCGTCTGCGTGAGCAGACGCTGAGAATTTCTACCGGATAAACTGCAGAAGGCCAGAAGCTGCTTTGGTTTGGTTCTGAGACTTGCTCACGATTGGAAGTCTCGGAAGGTCTGGCCACACTGAACTCATGCGGGTCACAGGGCTGGGTACGGCATGTCATAGGCCAGGGCCATGATTTAGCCTCTGGTGAATAACTGAACGTTTGTCACATAAGCGAGCGAATGGCCATCGTCGGTTGGCCACCCTGGATTTAGCGAGAGGAGAGAGAGGGAACGTTAGGAGTTAGACCTGGGTGGAGTCACCGGAAACGCCTCACCCATCATCATCGTCCACCAGATGCAACTCAAATATTCCCTTTCCTTCCATAATATTAGTGTTAGTAAAGTTTTAAGCTACAGAAATCAACACTCGAATACCAGTCGTATTTCAGTACACTCACAGTCAACTAGCTGAAAACGAAGTTAAGGAAACAATCTTTTTACAAGGGTATTAAGCGGAATAAAATACTTTGGAATAAACTTAACCAAGGAGGTGAAATATTTGCACACTGAAAAGTATAAATCATTCGTGAAAGACATTGAAGAATACACAAGTACATGGAAAAAATATTCTGTGCTCATGGATTGGAAGAATTAATAGTGTTAAACCGCTCTAAAGGTTTCCACAGATTCAGCGCAATCCCTATCAGAATCCCCACGGCGGGAAAAATGATCCTAACGTGTATGTGGAACCACAAAGGACTCCGCACAGCCGGCCTCATACAAGGCGAGCGCGCTGGAGGCATCGCCCTCTCTGGGTTCAACCTGCGTTTCCAAGCTGTGGTGACCACAGTGGCTCGGTCGTGGCACAGAAAGAACCACGCAGACCAAAGGGACAGAATGCAGAGCCCCCGACATGAACCCACACCCACGCCGTCAGCTGATCCTCAGCAGAGCTGCCGAGAATGTAAACATGGGGAGAACACGCCTCTTCAATCAATGGTGCTGGGAAAGCTGGACACCCACGTGTGTTACAGTGTGAGAATGAAAGAGACTCGGAAGAATATAGTTCATAGGATGTCGTTATTCCTGCAGAACTGTCATCCTCATACCCTCCCCATCGATCCCCTTGTCTCCGTCTCCATTCCCGGGAGAGCCCCATCTCTGACCTCTGACCTTGCCTCCCTTTCGCTGAGGTTTGTTCGAGGCCCAGGGCACTTCAGCCCCCGCTTTGCCGCGTCCGCTTTGGAAATCACTACGTTCCTGAGATGACAGACAGCGCCCCCACGCCCGAGAAGAACATGTCAGGATGTCTCTTCCCGTCGCAGGTGTCTGACACTGTGGAGACGGGATCCGGAACAAGACTTCCCGGAGATGCGCGCTGAAGCAGCCCTGTCACACGCCACGCGGTGGCTCGCTGCCCCGTCCCCCCTCCTCAGGCCCTTCGCTCAGGAAAGGAGCCCCAGCTGCCGTGGACAGGACGTCGGGGCCCCCAGCCACGATTTAAAGAGAGATGAGTTTGTATTACACACACACACACGTGCACACTCACTACTCCTTGTTGTAAAGAAAATATAGATTTCTAAATACAGCAGTGAGAGCTGGGCCTTTGGGAGGTGCTTAGGGTGGGGGCCAGACCATGGAGGTGGGATCCCCAGCTGGGGTTAGCACCCTCCTAAAGTTATGACCGGACAGGAGCGCTCTCCTCTCTGCGGAAGGCTGAGTGGGGAGTGACCAGGACAGGGCCCTCGTGCTGGGACCCTGATCTGCCACTTCCAGCCCCCACGCTGGAGGTGATCCACCTGTTCAGACCACCCAGGGTGTGTACAGAGAAAGCCACGCTGACCGAGGTAACAGGTCATCAATCCTAGCGATTATGATCGTAGTAGGCAAGGGACATGGTCGCTTCAGTGACGAGTCACGAATGGCTACGAAGGTGACCACTTAAATTAGGTGTCTAGTTTATGAGACACACGAGTATTAAAATCACCATTTCAAGGATAAATGTAGTTTCCCTTGGATTCACTAAAAATGAAAATTCACCAAAATGCAGCCATTTTCTAAAAACTTAACAGGTGTGAAGATGAAAGACAAACTCTTACTGTCATTGCTACATAAATCGTAAAACAGTGAGAGCAGAGTGAGGAAGCTTCCGTGCGATCAAAAATCCATAGCCACCCACGTGTGCAAACTGCAGTACGAATAATGGTCCCATAATTTTTATACTGGAGAGAGAAGATTCCATTTTAAAAGCTTAAGTGAATTAAGACATATTCATGATATTTGTAAATATGTATGTGACAGATGAATGAAATTCTAATGGGATTAAAATTTAATTCCTAAGTCAGAATTCTGTCCACCCTTTTATTTAAAAAAGCCAGATGTGAGATTCATAGTAAATAAAGGATTAATGCCTTCAAGAAATACAGCTAATAGAGGTGATTATTCTTTTATGGTTTTTTCCAGTTTTAGGAATCGAGTCAACCCCTTTTTAAAATCTGACCCTAGAACATTGTGATTTTCGTCTTAAATTCATGTGTGTGCATGTTTTTTTTCTTTTTTTTTTTTTTTTTTTTTACTGTCTTAGCTGCATTTTTATGTGTTTTGGGTAAGGGCTTGCCGCGTTTGGTCTAATTACATGTGCAAAAGGGTGACCTTTCTCTGTGACGGTGAGCTGACTCTGATGCCAGGCTGGCGATGAGCCGTCCGGCGAGCGTGTGCGTGGGGAGGTGGTTTGTTTGGAATTCCGCAGACGTGGCTCAGCCAGGTCTGACTAATTTTAGAGCGGTTTTATTGATTACACAGGGACAGGGCACATTTTTAATCATTTTCACAGCACCCTATTGCCCGAGGTACCAAAACCCATTAAACGAGGATTATCAACTTTGTTTTCAACTGCATTCTCAATTGTGTCTTGACGTCTCGTCGGTGTCAGCCCTGTGAGGTCAGCCACAGGTACGAAAAGCCTTTTAATTTTAATCGCGCGTACACCTGAGCCTCCGAGGTGCAGCTGCTCACGGGGCTGCAGTACTTTCTTCCAGACGGGGGAGCCCGATCTTACGTGAGGGGCCCCCTCCCCACTTAACGGCTCCGTCACTGAGGTGTTTTTATTTTACTGTCTTTTTCCAAACAAACGATAATTTACTAACACTTAAAAATAATTCCCTAACGTTTATTTTTGTCGTTTCACGAGGGGATCGTATTTTTCCAAAAATCTTATTTGGAGAAGTACGACACTTTTGTGAGTGCGCGTGGTCTGGATCGCCCTCTCGTTCATTCATTTGGTTATTTGTTCGTTTAAAAAATGCCTTCCGAAACCATGCTTCTCTGCGGAGAGCTCTCCACGCGTTTTCAGCACATCGGCGAACGGACAGAAACACTGTCCCCTGCGAGCTCGTAGTCGCGCGATGGCCAGAGTGGCAGACACAGGTCCACAGGCGAGGGGCCCCCGGAGAAAGCGGGGGGCTGCACGTTCAGAGCCTTCACGGGCTCTGTTCGGTGCCTTTAAAACCAACGGGGGTTCGGCCCACTGCAGGAAAGTGGAGTTTAAGTGTGTTTATTTATTCGTAATTATTAAAATGAATATTTTAATTATTAACTTATCATTGAAAATAGTATAAATCTATTTCTGTTCTGTCTTGAACCTTTTTTCCTTATTTATTTTTTTTTGATGCATAGCCTTTCAGCTCTTTTTTTCTGTGAACTGAGTAAATGACCAACAATCTGAGTCATTCATAAGACAGCAATTGTTTTAAAGATTTCGGTATTTTTGGCAGTAACACTGGCAACTACTTTTTTCTCACTGTTGATATTTTTCATTAAAATGACTATATCAGCAGCTGAAAGGAAAAGAGAGGGCAAAATTTTTAACATTTTAAGCCCTTCCCATCGGTCTGATGATCTCAATGCTTGAGATACCCATGGCAACCGTGGAAGTCTGCTGCATGTCAGCATTGTTTAAAGATTAAACAAAATAAGGACTGAGTTGGTAAAAGGCAGTAAACCATCAGTCGCTGGCCTGGATGACAGCATATTGATTTGATGACACAAGGTTGCCTATGGACACGTTACTTGAGAAAGGCAGATACTTTCTGCATGCATAAGATAAACCTCATACACACAAAAAAAAAAAAAGGAAAAAAAGGAAAAGGAAGTTGATGCAAAGAAGAGATGGGTAGATTTTCAGGCGGGGTGCCCTCGCTCTCTGCGCCTCAAGCGTCTGAGACTGAGCGGGTGCCAGGGGTTCAGCTAAAACTCACCACGAAGCTGTCAAGACATCACCGGAGTTCAGAAGCAAACGTTTTCTGCTAAAAATTACTTTTTTTTCTAATACGTGCTTCTTGACTCAGCAGGATACTGACCAGTAACTTTTATAAAACTTTTCATTGCTCTTTTGTCCCAAACCTCGGGGACCAGCTCTTACACATTCCCAAACACTGGCCTCATCCATCATCACCCCGACAGCCATCGGCCTGGGTCAGAGACCCGTACAAGGCAGGATGCGGCTGAAAACCAGCCCAGCAGAAAACAGTTAAAAACGAAACTTTCCATCATCCTACCGCGGTCGGCCTACTCGGATGTTCACGCTCCGACAGAAGGGGGAGAACGAGGCCAGCAAGGAGGACGACAGCTGGGACGTGAAAACCAGACTTCATCCACGGGTTTGTGTGCTCTTCCTTAAATGTATCCGGAGAACACTTTTCTTCATTATTTGAAGGCCTCTATAATACATATTTTAATTTCTAATTCGTGATCGATCAACAGTTCCTTCAAAACACTTATAATTTTCAAATGAAATGTCTCATTGGAGTTTATAAGCTTCTAAAGCAGCTTTTTATTAAAATGTAGCCGACACATAAGATGATATGTTTACTTATTTATTTGATAACTAGAAATTTGAACCTCTTCGTCCCCTTTACTCCCCGTTTTGAAGTGCTTCAGTGGAGTTGACATGGAATTTCGCTTTATATCATTTTCGGGCACAGGGCATGGGGGGAGATATCTCTGTAACCTACGATGTGATCCCCCTGACAGGCCTAGGACCCCTGTTTTTAAAAAGTAATGTAAGGACCATGGAGTATTTTGTTTCTTTGTTTACTTTGTTTGTTTTAGAGAAAAACACCATTTTTTTTTCCTACAATAAATGTGTGGAATCTGAATGATTACTTGTTTGACGTTGGGCTTTTCTCACTGAACTATGAACTAGGCTATCTGTGAAATGTTACCAAAATATCTCCTTAACTAAAAATTAACGAGTATGCTGAAACTAACTTTCCATGTTAGTCATGTAGAAGAAGATACTTTTGTCTGATCTAACAACAGAAGAATAAAAACTATTTTTTTTAGATTTCGTAAAAATTTTTTTTAAAAAATTTAAATAATTTGACTATACAAGATGAAGGAAATTTTAGTCCATTCTTTTCTTAACCATTATTATGCTTAGTTACTCTGTGACAAAACAATAATCATATTTAAATTACTTTTTGACATGTATCATCTTTCAAATTGTCTGAATTTATTTACTCGTAAGAGATACCATTAGCTGTGAAATATTTTCCTAGAAACAAATCTACCTAATGTCTCTGAAGCAAAGCTATTGAGAAATCATTTTAAGAAGATGAAACTCGATCATCGTACAAGATTGAATTTGTATAGTTCATTTCCAGCTTGAGTTCGTTGTTTCAGACCAAGGTATTCAACGCGTGGACGATTTTGGGGGGACTCCTTTTTTTATGTTCCTCTCACATAAATTTAACTGGATTTGCAAATAATTGTTGCTTTGAAAAGCCTATGAAAGATTTTATAACGATATATTTACCCAACAAGGAAATGTGTTGGATAATCTAATGGACTGAGGCAGAAGTGATGTTGTAATACTTTGCGATCTGTATCCTCAAAGCCATGAGGATTAGTCAATTGCCTGCTTTATATTTAAATAGGAAAATATATATAAATATACCCGTTTAATGGAGATTATACAGAAAAAGATAAGCTTGAAGGAGGCATCTCTTTTGGTTATTCATGAGGTATAGAGAATCGTGGGTGGGCGAGGCAGTGGTCGGGGGAGAGGGGACGTCTCAGGTGTGAGAGGTGGGCACCCCCAGAGGCCGGCCATCAGCCTCGCTCCTGCGGCTGCCAGCGCAGGGCGGTGAGCTTGGGGCCAGCTGAGGGGGCGGGTCACACGCTGGCTGTCCCTACCGATGACACCATGATAATAACAAAAGAGGATGGAGTCATTTTTCCACAGTTGCCTCTCTTCGTTCAGACTCGTAGAAAGCAAGTAGGTTTGGCCATTTCTTAGACTCTTCATTTGTTACAAAGCTTCCTGTGCCAGGTGAGATGCGTATTAAATACATCTGCGTGTCTTCCTCCTGTCCATCTGTCTCTCCTCCCCTGAATCCCCTACAACTACATCCCAGCGGGATCTAAGAAAATGTGTAGGCGTTTAAGTAGACAAACAAAGTAACGACATTTCAAATGAGGGTAATTAAAACCAGGAATGCAGATCAGGCACCTGAAAGCAAATAACCGAAGAGGAGAATCGGGCAGGCTGGGTTTGCAGCTGCACTTCACGCTCTCAGAGGGGAGGTTCGGATGGCAGGTCCCCGGTCAGGACCCTGGGGACAGTTTCCCAGTGGGATGAGGGGACCTAATTCCTTTTTTCCTAGGTTAAGGGATAATACCGAGCTCCTTAAAGAGGCATAAAGGATTAATTAAAAAAAAAAACTACAGAAAAATCCTCATCACCCCGTCCTTACTAGCTCCGCAGAGACACAGAGGGCTGGCCTCATTCAGTTTAGGGAGCTGGGCACGATGTCCCCTCAGGCAGGGTGTGACAGGTCCCTCAGAAACTCCGCCCCGGCCCCTCCCGCCCACTCTCCACCCTCTGCCCAGAGCCCCAGGGAGATTTCCTGCTGCACAGGTCGGTTTTATAGCCCCTCTGAGAACACGTTTTATGCAATACTCTGTTATGCTCCGATGGCAGACGGCACAAAGGCCACCAAGAGAGCCAGCTGGCCGGTGGCAGGAGCTCCCGGTGCCACGCAGAAGGTCATCACGCGCTGCTCGGGGGCCCGGAGGCCCCCACGCTCGCTCTGATCGCCGCGGACTACCCCAGGCAGTAGCTTCTGCGTGATGAGAACATATCCGCGGTCGGAAGATGATCGCGACGCTCATGGTGATCGGAGCCGCGGCTGGGGTCACGCGGGTGACAACGGCAGGAAGGGCTGCGCCTTAAAAGGCCCGGGCTGGCCCAGCATCGTCCCCGGGTCTGGCCTCGGGTCACTCCAAGCTGCCGATGTGGGAGCAGGTGCACGCCCCCTCTGTCTCGACCCCAAGGTGCTCCTACTGCTCCTACTGTTTGCCTTCTCCATCGTGGTACCAGAGGCCGTCAGGAAAACAGATTGGTTTGTTGTCCCTTGTAACAGGGGACAAGCATCTACAGCGCCAATGCCCCCGAAAGTGGAGATTGCCTTCCATCCGGAGAGCAAGTCCAGCTGAAACCACTCTCTGATGGTCCAGAGAGAGAGAGAGAATAACACGCTTCTTATGACCGTGTGTTTACCGTGTGCGGGCCACAGCGCTGAGCTGAGTGCTTCATAGATCAACCAAGAGGAACCTCAGAAAAATTCTTCGAAGTAGGTCATATTATTTTCTCCATCGTCCCCATTTTTCGTATGGTAAACCCAAGGCACAGGTAACTTCGTACCTTACCAAGGCACAGGTAACTCAGTGACTTGCCCAAGGTCACACGGCTGGTGAGGAACGGAGCCCGACTATGGCCGAGGCGGCCATCTGACTCCAGATGCCATGTGTTAACGACATTTATGCAAATAACCTCTTCTCGTTTTTTTCCCCCATTATTAGCTTCAGGAGAAAAAAAAAAAAAACTAATTTTCTGCAGCCATTCTCTTTCCTCTTATTTTTTTCCCCAAAAGTACTGAGGACTCCCCTTGAAAGACTGTGTGTTCAATCAAACTCTCTCATCTTTAAATTCCTTCTTTTTCTTTGTAGCTAATATCTAATACGAATTATCTAGTCTGTAATTATAGATAAGCTCATCTCTCCCGAGTAAACGCAAAGTCTGACGAGAGAAACATAAGCTTTATCTGTAATTTTTCTCAGTCCTTAAATACTTAAAAGTAGTAATAGAAAGATAATGGAAATCTTGACACAGAAGACGCAGAATACGTCACATTTAATTGATGATTGCATTCACCAAGGCAGAAGAAGGAATCTCATCTCTGCATCTGTGGGAAGGCATGGGGCAGAGAGTAAATTCGCAAGTGACACCGTTCTATTACCGTAAACACTGAAATATGGGTATTCCATGAGCACGTGTTAATGTGAAAAACTCATACTGTATTGCGAAAAGAAAAGAAAGAAAAAGGAAAGAAAAGAAAAGAAAAGAAAAAAGAAAAGAAAAAAAAGAGAAAAAAAAGACCAGACCAGGCCTTAGAGAGCGCGGCGTGCGAGAGAGAGTGAGCGCCCCCTGGCGTGTGAGGGCGGGGGCGCAGTCTGGGCCGGATGCGGCCGGTCCTGGTGAGTTTCAACTACCCTCTCTCCATCCTCATCTCCATGGAGACCGGGTTTTCAGGGTCTCAGCACTGCAAACACATTTTATAGGATGCGTTTGAGTTCAAAGAGAAACGAGGCGCTCGTGCGTATGAACGCAGGTGTATATATATATTTTTTAAGCCCTGGCGATCTTCGCAGTAAAGCAGGTGTCGCGGGCCGGGCCCCCGAGGGGGTGGCCGCAGAATAAAGGTCAACGTGAAGGACGGCGTTTGTTGAATAAATAGACTCAGGGCTCACACCTGGGGTTAATTTTTAAAAACGAAGCGAAAAATGTGTTGATTTTGCTGGGCGACGCGCTTGGGTGACAGGAGCTGGAAGTTGTTACCTGTCCCCTAGTACATCACTTAGTAAGGCTGCAGGACTGTCCCGTGACGTCGTCTGGGCTCTGGGAGAACCCTTTCCTCCAGAGCGCTGCGTTTATGAACCGCAGCGTCACCTGACGGTGGGCGGGAGGGCTGCGGGGCCCCCCGGCCTGGGCCGCAGGGTCGGTCTGAGCGGCGAGGCCACCGGGTCCCAGACAGGTGAGACCAGAACAGGCGGGACCCGTGCGTTTGATGAGGGACCTCGGAGTTCAAGGGTTTGAGGACCTAGGGTTCGATGCCCCAAATATCTCCGAATGCTTATTTGCAATAAACATTCTTAATCTTGGCTAATTAAAATTAAAATGTCCCCATTAAGATTCCATCTCCAAGAAATTTAATCAAAATGTTATCAGGTTTTTTTAAATAGAATCTATCCAACTTGATTAGAATGTGAACAATGATGAGGTGCCCTGATTTTAAAAGACACTGGTAAAATTGTCATTAAAACTAGCTTTAAATTAATCAAGAATTTTAAAACGCCAAAAATCGCCATAACCGTTGCAGTTATCCGAGTCCACGGCCATCCGTCCCCGGGACAGCGTCGGGCCTGGACGGCAAGCACGGCCGTGTCTGGTCCACACCGGGCCGAGCTATCAGAGGGGAGGAGCAGGGACGGTCCCTCACAAGCTAAACTCACTGCCTTCCTCACCTGACACGGCGTCCGGGGGCTTCGTTTGGGGCACACACCCTCAGCCCGTGACCCTCAGTCCGTGTGTGTTGCCTCTGCACGTTGGGATCCTGCGTCGTGTTATCCCTACATCCCCGGGAAGGGTGTCGGGGACAGAAGACAGCTGCTGAGCACACGAAGATCTGTGGTGACCAACGGCAAGACGCTCCTCGAGAGGACCACTGTGAAGACTTGTCCATTTGAAAATGGAGAGGCGGCAGGAAGAATCACACAGTCCGTGTGACACACATAATAGTTCCAAACATAGGCAAGCCCCTTAGGCCAGGAAGTGGCACTTGAAGGACTGACTGAACCCCTGAGCCGGTTCCCTTTTCCAGACAGTGGGGCGCCAGCTCCCGCTGCTCCTGGGAGAAGTCGGTGGGGGGGGGGGGTCTGGGAAGGGGCTGCTCCCGGTGGAGGCCGGACCCCAGGTCGCCTGCTCCGGGGCGGCCTCGGCATCTGATTCACACTCCTCGTGGTCCACAGAGGAGCAGTCACGGCCCATTGCTCGCCCCCACAGGGGAGGCGGGACTCAGACGCGGGGGACTCAGACGCGGGGGACCACAGCGGGCGCAGTGGGAGACTGCTCACAGCACCGGGGACAAGTGAATTTAGAGTTTTTATTAGTATCTCAGTTCATCTTAATAAACACAGTGTGGGGTCCATAGGAGTAAAATTATGTGAAAATTCTGAGCTTCTAGAATCCCCGGAAAGGTTCTATGTTAGCCTTTAATAAATCTATAAAATTAAATAACGTCGTATTAGCTGCCAAGGAGAAGGATGACAGTGCTCTCTCTCTGTAACGGATATTTAAAATATCAGCTCACTTAATCTTTATAACTAAGAGACAAAGCTCTCCCTCAGCTCAGGGTGTGTGCGTGTGTGCGCGTGTGTTCACACGTAGTCACTCTGGCTCACTGGTGAGCTGTGACACTGACACAGGAAATGAATTTGAGGATGTTTCCTGTAAAAAAGTTTGTGCCGTTTCTTTGACACGGTCTGGCACACGGCGTTATAAATTCGAATTGGGCTGGTGAGTGAACACCGTGTGAGTGCAGTGAGCCCGTCTGGACAGAATTTGATACAATTCCATAAAGGAACTGAGCCTCTCTCTTAATTATTTATAAAATATCCTCATCTTTTCTATCATCATCGTGAGTACAAGAAAAATGGGTTTCTCCATTTTAACCGTGTGCTCCCCTAAACACGCCCTCCCCTCCAGGTGTGGCCCTGTGTGTTTGGCGTCAGGTCTCCAGATACAGAAATAGCCTCTATAACTTTACCAAGGAAGTGAAAGGATGATTATCATGCGGACGGAAAGCTTTTGCACGCGTAGCTACAAATTTCATTCGATGTTATGTGGCCTGGGACAAAAGAAAGTAGAGTAAGAAAAAGAGGTTTTCCGCAGAGTTCATTGTGTTCGCGCTAAAACGCAGCGTGAGCGGGAACAGTAAAAGCTTATGGCCTGCGTGAGGTTCCCCTTGCGTGGAGATGTGACACCAGGCTCACGACTCCCGCTGGCTCGAAGCCGTCCTGAGCTGACAGAGTGACTCTGGGGCTCCTGCCCGCGGTGTGGGGACGCCCGGGCCGCGGCTCTGCTGTGGCCAGAAGCCACCCTCGGGTGACTGGAGATGCGTCTCCATCTACAGACTGAAGGTGTCTGGAAGGTCCCTCCTCGCGCCTCGGGGACACGATGGAGGAGGGCCCGCCCTCGAGGAGAGGGCCCGCGAGCCGCGAGCTGGCGTTTCCCGTGGCCGGTAAGTGTCAGCCCGGGGCCCGCGGGCTGACCTCAGGGCCGGGCCGCCCGTCCCTAGCCGGAGGAACCGCGCATCTCCGTGCGCTGCTCACCGGTAGGGCTTCGCTACCAGCCCGGAGGTGCGACAGGGCGCTCGAGCAGCCGATGTCCCAGCCAGCAACCACGGCGACCAGCGACGACAGACACCGCGTGTCGGGAAGGGTGGGGAGGGCGGTTCGCGATGGACCGCAAAGAGCCAGCGCAGAAGAAGCAGGGCGATCAGGACGGTGGCGCGGTGTGGCAGCGCCTTCTCTTTGGGGTGTGACGGGCGCTCGCGGGTCAGCCTCACACCACGCGGCGGCCGTGCGGGGCATGCGAAGCAGGAGAAGGATTTCACCAAAGCAGCACTTTATAAAAAATGATTGCGGATGGATGTGCAGCCAGACGGAGTGGGGGAGGGACAAGCTTGGGGGACGGAGAGCGAGGACGCGGGCGGGCACGGCTGCGGGTTTACCGCGTGTCACGGGTGAGAGCCTGTGGGTTAACGGGGCAGTAAGCTAATGAGAAAACAGTAAGAATTTTAAAAACTGAGAAGGAATTCGGAAAGCAGTGGTGCTTAGGGTTAGTGTAGGGACTGTGACCAATTATTTGCTAGACAGTACACGTGACATTGCAAATCATGTATCGTTCTGAAAACTTCAAGAGTCGCCGAGGTCGACGTCTGAAATCCCACTGCTCGGAGGGGACGTGGGAAAACTGAGCGAAGCAGACCAGAAAGTTCCATTTACACCCGTCGCCAACGCCAGTGCCAGGGTGGGGGAGGGGCGTGCATGCCGGCGTCCCCGCATCTGGGTGCGAAATGCAGATCGATGGGGCAGAATTAATTTCCATTCTAATTACTTTGCAATTTGAAAAGCGCGTTCACTTTCCCGCCGGTAGAGTGCCTCGCACGCTTGTCGGTGTGGCGTTCAGAAGAGAGGACTGGGGGTTTTGTAGATTGCACTTAAAAGCGAGGTCCAGCGTCCGGGTGGGCCTCAGTGGGCAGTGTGTGGAGGAAAAGCAATCTCCACGTTCTGCAGAACTGGACGTTAAGGGCACTTAAAAAGATTCTTTATTATAATACTCATGTAGCAATTAGAACTTCATCTGCATTTCAAACTGGATATGACGATTCTTAGTGAGTAGACAAATGCATTTTGTGGAAGGGACAGGCCAGGAGCCCCGGGGGCCCCCCTGCAGCTGTGCCCCATTAGCTCGGTGACTGGGCCCTAGATCTCAGCCCCCCGGCACCAGCCTCGGGTCTCAGTTTCCAGAATGAAACACACACCTGGACCGGATGGCATCCCGGATGCGATGCAGCCGAGGAAGCTCGGGCTGTGGTACCCGAGCCCCGGGCCGGGCACTTTCTGAGTATTTCTAGCCTGTAAGAACTTGGCAAAACTAGGGAACGCACATCACCAAAACAAACGCCCAGTTTCTTAAAAAAAAAAAAAAAAAACTTTAGGGTGTCAGCTCTGCAAGCACCCATCCTGCTGTCCGCTCTCGTCCTCAGAGGAGAACCTTCGCACCGCCTGGGCGAGGCTGGTGCCCGGCTCCCCGCCCCCCCGCCCCGTCCCTGCCCGCTGGTGGGAGCGCGTTCAACGAGTCCTTGCTCATTCGGTCTTAAATGCTTGGCCACCTTGGTCAAGCACCTGCAGCCCTTCGCCCCAGGTGCGCTCACCTGGTCCCTGCCCACAGCGCTGATTCTTCCCATGCCCCTTTCTCCTCGTGTGGAGGCCAGCGTGTCCCCGCAGGCTGCGCCCTGGACAGGGGCCCCACACGGGGAAGTCCGGTGGCGGGCAGTCCTGCGCCCCTGGGCAGTGGGGGGTGGCTCCAGCACTGTCCAGCCCCCACTGCCGCCTCTTACTCCAGATGGGAGGGGACAGCGCTGCAGGACCCCAGGGCCCTGTCGGTTCCCAACACCACCGTGTCTCCGCCTCCCCGCTCCTGCCCCTCAAGGCGGCTAAGACCGAGACGAAACCGTCCCTGGAGCGTCTGGGGTGGAGGACGTGACGCTGGGGGTCCCCATGCCCCGCCAGCTCCCCGCGCGGCGCCGGGTCCCCAAGTTACTGGCCCCAGGGGCTGCTGTCTGCCACGTGCGGGCTGTGCCCTGCGGGGTACACGGTCCCCACATCCACAGGAGGCGGCCCGGGCTCTCCGCTCGCCCCCTCCTGCCGGCCTGGAGCTGTCCCCTGAGATTACGTCCCGGTGTGTCCCATTTGGGGCCAGCCCGCTGATAATGACGCCCCTGTCATTAAGCTGACTCCAAACAGGTGACGCGCCTTGGTTTCTCCTCAGTTCGGTTCCTGAGACAGCTTCAGGGCTGACCATGTGACTGTTTTCTCAAGTGAAATCACTTCAATTAAATCAAGTAAAACAAACCCAAACCCCACTTTTTATGGTTCTGCGCTACAGAAACATGCCCTGATGGGAGGGTGGGCCACCCCGTCACGCTTTAGGGTCTCTGTGCACGCGTTTGCTCAGCTGCGCCCCTTGCTGCTGGCATTGCCGGGCTGGCACTGGGGGGACGGGCACGGGGGACAGGGCGCGATTCCTGCTTCACGCCTTGCGTTCTTTCCTCTCTTCTCTGTCCCCCGCTCCGACCTCGAGCCCGTCTGGATCAGATTTCGTTGCACTGGCCGCTGCTGCTGGACCCCGCTGGCACGCGGGGCGCCACAGACCGCGCGATGGCCTCAACCCCCATCCCAGGCCCTCCGTTCTCAGCGGAAACTGCCGGGGGATGATTTGAGTTTTGACTTTTTCAAAACCAACCCAGGAAGAAATGAGGCCGTGCTATTCACCAATAACAAAATGGAACACGCTACGTCACCAGGGGGGTTACTTAGGGCTCTTAATAATTATATTGGAAGCTCTCAAATCATCCGAGACGGCGGACTCAGGTTTGTGAGCTGGTACGTGCTCGTGGCCTCATGAACTGACGTGACGATCACTTGCGACGCGTTGGTGTATGCGCTGAGCTGCTCGGCTCTTAACCCTTACGTTATTGGAAACTGCCTTCCAACCACACTGCATAATCCCTTTACTCCGGTCTACGCAATGCCGATAGTAGCATCCAAACGAACCTCGGGATGTTAGGCGGAAATCCGATCTCCCGTAGGGATTTACACATTTCTTTGGTGGCCAATTACGCCTCTTAAAGTTAGTTCAAAGTCACGGTCCGACATAATATGTTCCACTTAAATATTTATACACTGTAAATCAAACATGAATATTTGATTTCTTAAGATGGCCTGAGACCTGACTGAAATACACACACAGGCAAGATCCAGTGTTTTGAGAAAATAATTGAAATGTCCCAGACAGATGACATTTACTCAAAGGGTATTTCAAATCGTTATGACCTATGTTGCTACTTGACTGAATTCCTTCATATTCATCAATAAACCGAATCGTATCTGATCAACAGAGAATCAAAAATGGATTTAGTTACATGTTCTAAGTTTGAGGAGATGGGTTTCTTTTCTATAATCCAGGAGACGCTTGGGTTGGAAGAGTGAAGGCTGCACCCCATGCCCTCCGCATTAAGCCGTCCTTGGCTGGTGTGGCCGGTGCTCACTGGTGACCCAAAGTCCTCCAGTGGTACCATTTCGGGTGACCTAATGTAGACAGCAAACTAATCACACACACACACAACCCGATGACCCCTGGACGGCTACCCACTTGGGCTACGGAGGCAGCTAAAAAATATCAACAATGTTCACCTATTAAAAAAATGGGCCAGTGATTCCAGGAGTCAAGAACTGAAACTTTCAGAGATAAAGAATCAGATCCATCCGTTGTGTCCCTTTCACGGGACACGTTCACTGAGCGGATGTATTTTTTTAAATTCGGTCGGCCTGTGAGACCAGGGTGGGTGAAATTTGTTCACTATGGACGCGGGGACCCGGTCCCGCGGGGGTCCCTCCCTCCGCGTGCAGGGTGGGCGGGGGGAGGCGGGGCAGGACGTCCCCCGTGTCCCTGCACCTCCTGTGGTCACCCCCAGGCCCCCGCACACCGACCCCTTTGGACGGAGCAAGCGGGTGGGCTGCGGTTCGCGCTCGCGCATGGGGGGGGCATCAGGGGGTCCGCCCACGCGTGTCCCAGACGGAGCCGCGTCCAGCGCGGGGACCGTGGGGAGCAGGCCGGGCCGGGCAGGCGACTCCAGCTCCGGGGCGTCCTTGGGCAGCAGGAGGCCACCGTGGCTTCGGGGACAGCGCGGAGGACGCGCCAGGCCAGCGGCTTCCTCGGCCCGGGGCCCGGCGACCTCAGCGGGGCAGGGGTGGGCGCGGAGGGGGACAGATGTTCCCAGCTCCGGGGCCACCCCACGGAGGGGCCATGCCTGAGCCGGCACCAGCCCGAGGGGTCCCAGACACAGCACCTTCGCCGCGGCTCGCGGGTGGCCGCGGGCTGGGGGAGCCGCGCGCGGCCTGCGCGCGGTGGCCTCCCCGCAGCACCCTGACCTTGGCGGGACAGAGCCTCCGCACAGACGTCCCTCCCCCGGCCCCCGGGGAGCCCCACGGTGTTTTGTCTTTGGTCTTGGGCACGTCCTCTGTCCCAGCCTTGCCGGGGCTGAAGGGAATGGGGGAGCCACGGTCGTCCCCCCACGACCGGCAGGCGGGCGTCTGTCCTACTGCCCCTGATGTCACCTCTCTGCCGCGGATCACAGCGACCGGGCACTTCCCTCTGAATTGTGAGAGATACCGGCGAGCACGGTGCGCGGCACGGTGGCCTTCACCTGTTCCCTGCCTGGCCCCGAAATGACAGCGCACACCCTTTGTTGTGAACGCCTTCGAAGAAACTATCCTTAAGGCAGAACTATGGAATTAAGGTGGATGTATTCTAAAGATCTATGTAAATATCGATGTCGGTGGCAACAGAGACTTTTTTGGAAGGCCAAGTATGCTATTTTGTCACGTTAGCACCGGGAGGCTGGGACAGGAGGCTGTAAGCAGAGCCACGGAGGGGACAGAGCAGGCTGGCCACATGGGGTGACCCCTGCAGGGGACACGGACGCTCCATCTAAGACGAGAGGGTTTGGGTTTAGGATGAGCTGTGTCTCAGAAAGCCCCGAGGTGAACAATTAAAAATAAATAAGTTAATTTTCATAAGGCTTAGTGGTCCATTCGGGCTCGCCAGAGCCTCTGTTGACAAGGTATCAAGTGTTGACAGTGTATCAAGTGTTGACAATGTATCAAGAATCGATTTAGAAGCCTCCAGTTGAAAACAAAGTTTCTAATCCTCAGTGATGGAAGTGGAGGTCCGGGCAGCTCAGTGATGTAGAATGATCAGAGAGCCGCATTTCCGTGTCATCAGTGAAGTCCCCGTGTGAATCAGGCTGGGGACCGGGCCGGGCTGCAGGTACACCTGTTACTGCCACACGTGCAGGCTCCTGGGTGTCGCTTCTCCCGCCTGCGAGCACTGGTGTCGCCCAACCCAACCAAAAGACCACCCGCAGCCCAGAGTAAAGCAGCGTCTGTGGAACCTTCCAGAACCGTAACCAATGGGAGTCACGCACGTGTGCCTAATTAAGACAAAAACAACCTTCTGCTCGACTGATTGAATCAATTCCAGAGATCTGGTACATAAAAGAGAATAAAAATGCCTATCGGCTGTGCTTCTTAAAAGTGATTTTCTTTAAACGTTTTATTAATTCTAAGATTTTTTTTTTATTTTCCAAGGATGGATAAAAGTAACTTTGGGCATGATTTATTAATTCCTGTTAAGAGTTTATAAATCATTCATACACAGATTTCCACATTATACGATGAAGCCTTCTGAACCTATTTATTTTTTATTAATATTCCCTTTTTCTTGACCGTGTAAAAATCGTGGCTCCGTGATTTATGTTAAGTTTGACTACACGGAAATACATACAGATCTTAGGTTGCATGGCAGCTCGCCGGTTTTAAAATGCTGTTACTTTCAAGGAAATTTTATGATTTATGGAGCGAAACAAATTTGGAGCTTAACTTTGAATATAAAGCTTCTATGAAACTTACGTTTTGGTGAATTTCTGTCTTATATAATGCACTTAATAAGGAATGCATACATGTTCGAGAAATAGGCTAATTATGATATAGCTCACTGAAATGAATAATAGCTCAATATTTTAAACATCTTGGCGCTTAATCGACTATCGCTTCTAATTATAAATATGACAGTAAACTTAGTGGTTAAATATGACATGCTTTTTATGGTGCGTGTGTGTATGTATAGGTGTGAATGTGCATTACTGGAATCTAACGCACTTTTAGGTATGTTTGCGAAACACAGTAATAAATGCTAACTGCTAAACGAATGAATACGTAAGCACCCGTTTGAGATGTACTTGAGGTCTGTTACATAATGCTTTTGTAATTTTTAAAGAGAAATAGAGAAAAATCTATTGAATGACCCCAGTAACTCCACTGATTGCTTCAGCGTTGTTATAAAAAATGCCGATTAATTACTGAGTTCTCACTGCACTGCGAACGTCACGGATTATACTACTCACGACAGCCTGTTGTAGGAGCCATTATCCCACTTTACAGGTGAAGACCCTGAGGCAGACACATCATCCACGTGTCCCAGGAGACTCAGGAGCCGTCAAAGTTGAGGTGCACATGGGCCAGACTGGTTCTGGGGTTCGTGAGCTTAAAAGCCACACTCAGCCGCCCCACACCCCAGAGAGGACGACACGAGACACAAATCAGTGAGCCGGACGCGAGGTCTGACTGTACAGCCCGCTCACGCACCGCGGGTGGACTGCACTGCGAGTTCACCACCCAGGGGCACGGCTCACGTGACCCCTTGACCCTTAGCTACCTCCCCTCCCCCTCCCCCTTTTACGTTAGGTCTACGGCCCATTTTTAGTTCATTTTGGAAAAGGTGTAAAGTCTTTTCCACATTCATTTTTTTTTTTTTTTGCATATGGATGTCTAGTTAGAGCATGGTGTTTTTAAAAGTAGGAATGTTTAAGTGGCAATTTATAGTAGAGAAAACGTAAAAGGTTCTTACCGGATAAAGTAGAATTTTATTGCACTGTATCTAGAGAAAGGACAAACTCACTAATAAGAGACAGAAGGCACTTTCAAGCACTACGGAAAGAAGCATGGCTATCTTAAGGCACAGGCACACACCGCACAGCTGGTACTGTTTTCTTGATCTCGGTACACTTTGGATAAAGTGTGTCTTTTTTTTCACATCTATCTCGATTTTTCATGTCTTATGTTTCCACTGTATTTCAAGGTCATGACTGAAGATACTTCTAGCAGCGACAGAGATGGATGGCTAAACACCCTCCCTACACTGGGAACGCACATGAATGTTTACATAATTACAAAGTTCCATACTGCTACCTACGATAGATATATCCGAGACAAGTGATGTCACCGGATCTTTTAAAAAAAAAATGAAGCACTTATTCTTTACAACATGGTTAGCACATGGCGTTGCCTATTAAGGTGGCATGTTCTATAAAAGCTGACTAAACCTTGGTGGTTGGCGATGTTGTGGTTTTTTTTGTTTTTTTGTTTTGTTTTGTTTTTGTATCTTTGCTGATTTTCTCTCTGGTTCTTTTGTCCATTGCTGACGCTCTGGTTGCTTCTGTCTAGTTATCGATTGGTGTTGACGTGTCCAACCATAGCTGAGATATGTCTGTTTCTCCTTCCAGTTCTAGAAGTTTCAGGTCACGTACTTTGCAGCGTTGTAGCATGCACCTGGCCGGCGTCCAGACAGCAGAGGCAGTGCTAGCGAATTACCACCAAACAGAAGACGTGCACCTGAATGCTTATCAGAACCCTTTAAAAATTTAGAACCCCTCGTTCTAGAAATTGCTGCCGTGTTGTAAAATGCATACTCATAGGCTTAAAATAGAAATTCGAAATTATCGTGTTTGACAGAAGATAACACTCACGAGTCAATTATTAATGAGGAAGTCAATTTTTACATTTCTCTTATAATTGAAGCCACAGGAAGAGAATGCATAAGAGGTATTTTGAATTAAATATGAATCGTGGAGCTACCTCTGGTCTCCTGTGTGACTTCCGCACGTTACAGGAAAATGTCAGAAGCACCATAAAAATGCCAGCTTGTAAATTTCCATGTAAAAGAAATTCACACTCACACGAAACTTATTTGTTCAAAAAATCCTATCCTTGTAGAAAAATTGTTTCACGAGCATCATCAGCTCTAAAAGTACTAAAATACATATTTCATAAACAGCATCTCAACCTGCCCAGCATCTCTTTGGCCTGTGAAATACCCTTATCAGCCTCAGCAACAGCCGCTCAGTAGAAGACCCTACTCAGAATTTTAAAAATCATCAAAAATTATTTTCTTCTTGCACTTGCCAACGGCGAATGGTGTCACTTCAAATTATATAAATTAAAAGTGAAATTTTTAAAAGTAAACATTTTGACAATCTAATGAAAGTACTTGCAGAAAAGTGAGCCAACAACCACCTGTGATCGCCTTACTGTATCTGACAATTTATGAGAAAGAATTTATAATGCAATCAATGGTATTGATTTAGGAAAGCACAAATAAGTGACGAGAGAGCTTTCGGTGTATGTGGAGAGGTAATGTTCAATAGAGCTGTTAGTTTAATCAGCGAGCAAAGAGTTAGTTAATAGATGCTGCTGGACGACTGCCAGTCCATACATCATTCTATTGTAAGCAAGTACACCTCGCCCCAGCCTTATGCAGAAAAAAAAAAAAATAGTGCAGTGGATTAAATCATTAAAAATAAATAATTCTGAAATAATTTTGTGGTGTCTATATTCAGACACCAAATTATCGGTCCTGAAAAATAAAGAGTGTTCTCAATGAATAAAAAGCAGACTTTCAAAACTCTTGCTGTGAAATTATTTCAGGATTTTTTAGATTTAATATAGCAATATTAAAAATTCATACTATTCTTGGGTGTGCTAACATATGTTTTATTCCTATTAATTTCAAGATCATTTTATACAATTCTCCCAAGTTAAATCACTTGAATTCTAAAAGAAAATCTATGTGAAAAGAATCGGCCGCTTCTAGTCTCCTGGCGTCCAAGCCTCCCTCTCCAAGGACATTATGTGCCATCCCCGTCTCTTGCTACTTTAAGGCTTTTTAACTGTTATGTGAAACACGTTTAATGTAAAGTTCAATCATCAGGCAAATCCTTTTCCCTCCAAACTGCATTGAGCGGCCGGCTCCCGGGCTGCGTGATGGTTGATGGTGTATGTCACTTTGGCCGGGCTCAGGGACGCCCAGACAGCTGGTGACCACGCCTGCCAGCCACACACCACTCACGCCGGGGACAGTGACAATCCACTGCACGTGGATGTTTGCTTCCGTCTCGTACGTAATCAGTATCACGCTCACCACGCCTTTCTGGGAAGGTGCTATTTTTACTTGAAAATATACCTGAGACATCTCTCATTTCCGAAACAGAGTTGAATGGAGAATTCTTAGGTCATTTCTTAGTGCACCTCAATGGATACAGAATTTTCTCTCCTAGTGGCTTTGCAATTCCAGGGCTGACTCTGGCAAGCTCAGACCTAGTATATTCATTTCAGGGTGAAATAGTTAAAAAAAAAAAAAAAAGACCAGCTATATCAAAAATTTGTCATGATGACAGATTACTCAAAAGACAGATGGGTCAGCAATGATTATTTCTGCCATTTATTTTAATTTTCAGGAATTTGCAATCCCGTGCAAGGGAGTGTGTTATCACATTACGCGGTTTCATCTAAATCTGGGGAAAGTTTTTTGCAAACTCTGAGATGGTTTTGAAACGTCACACGTAATTCTGAGCTCCTTAGCTCTGTTTTCTAGGTCTGAACACGTCACTGAATGTGACTGAGATCACACACGGCACCTTCCGAAGACTTAGTCTTGAAAGGAGAAATGGTTTTACATTATAGAAATACAACCACACAGAGTGGCAGAGATTAGGTTTGAAATATTACTGGAAATCCTGCTTTCCTAGCATTAAAAATCCAAGAAAAATGGCAAAACAAAATTCAAGAGGTAATATAACTACCAACGATCAAGTATAAATTATATTGTTAAAATAAAAAGATTTTCAGGGAATGGAACAATTCTTTCAAATTTTAAATTTGCCATTCATTTTCTTTTTGCCACATGTATGAGCCTGATGATTAAATGTCTTAATCATCCATTTTCATGAAAATAGATGTTTAAACTCTTTCAAAACGATCACCGGTAGATTTTGCTTTCAGACAGTTCACTGAGAGGCAGACGAAACTGTAAATGCGTGAAGACAAGGGAAGCAAAATCACTGACTGCAAACGAAGCAGGAAAATATCAGAAAGAGAGACACAAACCTGAACTGGTATAATAAAACCATCTGAGATGAAAACAATTCACACTCAAACGTTTGAAAACAATCAGTGACTGAAAATACTTTCGTCATTTCAACCCAATTGTCTTTGGTCCTGCAGAGACTGAAGGTAAAGACTTTAACCATCTTGGCTCATTTTCTGGTTGCATCCAGGTCCCCGCCATACCCACAAAAGTGACCAAGTTCAACTGTCCGCAGCATGAACGTGCCACCTTTCGACATGTGACCATAAAGCAAAATCATAAAGAAATAACATACGACTAACACAGCCCGCCTCCAATCAGCTGCTGTTATTATAACTGACACGTCCGCGGAGCACCTGCTCGGGGCAGGTGCGCGCCGTGACCGCTGCAGGTGCGCATGGAGACAGACCAGACCCAGTCCGTGCCTGCAGGGTACCTTGCGTGAGAGGGGCATCGACACAGCGGGCAACACGGGGGACGCCCCTCACTGCGACTTCTTCCGAAGAGGGGATGTGATGCTTGGTTTCACGGGCCACTGTCTGAGTCCTGTCTCCATCCTCAGCTCGGGGCTGGCCACTGACGCCAGGTGGACGCAGCTTGGGGAAGCCCGTGGGGACGGTGTGGCTGGGCTGTTGTCGCCACCAAGACGCAGGTGAGCACTGGCGCCGTCCCCGCCCCCGCCTGGCGCCGTCCCCTCCCCCGCCTCGCTCCCAGTCTGCAGGGCGCGTCATTAGTGTCCAGGCGTTGCACTGTTGAGTGAGGTCGTCGGTCCAGAGTCTGCTGTATAGACGGAGCCATGCAGAGTGTCGTGGGACGAAGGGCTGAACCAGGGACGCGGGGTGTCCACACGCGTGGGCAGGGCGGGCCGTGCGGGTCGCAAGGCCCCTACGGTGGGACCCCGCGCTGGCAGACGCCCACCAGGCCCCAGGGAAGCGGGGGGTTCGTGTAAGGAACAGGGCTGACAAGCAGCCACGCAACCCCCACCCCTCAGGACCGCTCCGGCCCTTGGGAGGCCACTGTGGCCCACCCCCAGGGCACTGCCACCCAGGGTGTCTCTGTGCCATGGAGAACTTGATTATAATTTTGATGACGCTAAATCTAACAAGGTTTTACCATCTAATTTGAAAAAAATTTTTTAAATAGGACATCAAGCTTTCATTTCCTAATACAATCTAACCTACTGCAAACAGCACACAAATCTCTCACTTGCCAAAAGTCGTTTTTCCTCAGCTCGTGACATTTTGGGAATGTCAAAGTCGTTTTATTATGCTCGTTACCTAGTGAAAAATATTGATACGATCGCTGTTATAGTACGCATGTACTTGCTTTTCTGTAAAATCAAAATATACTGTCCTTTCCTTCCTATTCTCTATATTTCATGAGAAAACTTGTATTTAAAAAATAAAATCTAAGATGCAATGTGCCGATGCTTATATGCTTCTGGTTTAGGCACACAAACGTGCGTGCGTGGGTGAACACACACACACACACACACACACACACACACACACACTCACTCCCAGAGTACACTTTTATCCAACTGGCAACTAGACACATCCATTGAACTTCTGTATTCTCAGCAACCCAATTTTCTTACTTAAACATCGTTATTTTTTGTCCCGGTGCCAAAGGCATCGGGTGAAACGCCACGTTCCCAGCACGGCCGACAGTCCCCGAGGTGGGGCGGTGACGCTTTTCTTAAAACACATTCCCTGGGCGGCATGGCAAGCTTCTGCAGCCTTCGGGACAAACCTGGTGTGCGGCCGCTGCCCGCTGACCTGGACGCGGGCCTGAGCCGAGACACTCTCTAAATTAAACGTCAAACCCAGATCGACACTGCGATCAGCAGCGTGTGACACGCGAGCTGTCACCCTGCCGCGCCCTGTCACCCCGCTGGCTGCCTCTGCAGGCCGAGCGGGTCCTGGGGGGCCGCGCCCCACGTACGAAGCCCACACCTGTGTGTGGAGGGGGCAGCGTGGCTGGGAGAGGGTGTGACACAAGCTGTTCATCACTGGGACATCGAATTTTCCTTCTTCATTTGCATCGTTCTAAAGTATTTCATCATTTAGGTCATTTCAGGAACGCTTCTTGTAGATGAGGCAGTCATTCGGAAATCCCGCGCAGTGTCCATCATGCAAAGGCCGGCTGGACAACTTCTCAGAAGAAATCGCCATGAGAAACCGTTAGCACCGACCCTGAGGCGTAGCGTTTCGGCAGGCTGTTACTCTCTTACTTTCTGGGACAACGGGCTGTCTAAGTAATTCTTGGTTCTTTCCGTGTCACTTCTACGCGACGCCACCGTGAGACACAGGTGCGCTGGGGGAGGGAGAGTGTGTGCGAGCACACCCCAGCATGTGCACACCTGTCACTCCTGGCCTCGTGCTGCTGCCGAGCAGGGCACACAGGTGGCGGCGGCTTCCACCCGGTCCGATCGTCCGTCATCTGCCGGAACTCACACCACAGGTGACTGAAGGTTTTCATGCGTAGCCCTGCGTTCTATTTTTACTACTGATCTTTATTTTTATTTTTCTACGTTGTCATTCTTCTGATACTGGAGTATTATTTTTTAATTCCTCTTCTAGTTGTACGTCTGGGAGAAACGCTGCCTTCAGGTTCAGCGGAGTCCTGCCAACCCAGCCGGTGACAAGCCGTCTGCTCGCCGCCCTCGTACGGCCCCTGGGACACAGCTGTCTCTTCCTGCTGCACCCACCTCCTGTCTCGAGGGCCCAGTGTGGTCACCTGGTCCCCGCACACTCCGCCCACAGCCCCGCCATCTCCTCGAGCAGCCGGCGTGGCCCAGGACCACAGCCGGGCGACAGCACTGCTCCATCCGGCCCGCGGCAGGTGGGCCCGGGGAGTCACCTGCCCGGCCTGGACAGGGACGGGGTCCCTGCAGCCCTGCAGCAGTGTCGGCCACGGTTAGCATCCCGTCGGCATCAGCTGAAGGAGAGCTGAAGCATCCCTCTGTCCTTGAGTGTAATTACAAAGTATCATTTACGTGTACTTTGTCACAAGCCATCGTGCGTAGGTTGCGGAATCTAAGGCCTATTACGAGCATCACTCACATTTCCGAACAAGCGGTGAGGGTCTCACTGGCCGTAAGTGATCCAAACCCACTGTGAGTGCGAGCCGGCAACGGGCCGCAAGCTGCTGACTTTAGAAAAACACACATTTCAGGGGACAATTCCCACAGGAGGTCGCAGTCTCGTGTGTCCGGACAGCTCCTCGAAATTCCGTCCCACCTTCTCTTCCGAGAAACCCCTAACGAAGCCCCGAGTCTTGCCTGTAAATGAAACAGCGTCCACGACAAATAAGAAAAGGCTCGTCCGATCCGGAAAGTTAACTAGCGTTTGACAGACACGTTCAGCTCCGTCTTCGGTTCCCGTCACATGAGCACAGCCGGGCGAGAAAGACAGTGATCAAAACACACAATGTGCCACTGCACGGTGGCCGCGGTGACAGCCGTCACCGGAACGTGACAGTGTGCGCGGCCAGGATTGCCATTTAAATTGAGATTAATTATGCCGTTTCAATTGAGTTGGGCTTTTTTCTTTTTTCTGATAGCTACAAGCACAGAAAACTTCTAACCTATCATACCTGTCTTTCAGTTAATGATAGATGGACATGTATATATGGACTCTCTGCTCAATTTTGCTGTGAACCTGAAAATAAGAGTTTATTAAAAGTAAATAAATGTACAGGGAAAATCTATGTGTGTACCTATGTGCATGTACACAGATGCACAAACACACGTGCACATACCCGCATTAAATGGGACGATACCCAGTGCTGACGACCTGTGAACAAGCGTCTACACGCACAAAAATAAACAGCTCACAACACCGCATTCACACACGTCTTAGTCCTCACAGCAGCTGCCTGAGACGATGAACGTCTCCACCACCTTGCTGCCACGTGGGCCAGGGCCTGGGATGTGCGGGCACCCCTGGAGCGCACACGGCCCGGGTCTTGGGGAGACCCAACCCCCGACTTTGTCAGCCTTTGCCTATAATCACGCTCTCACCTTCCTTTCCTGCATTTGTATCAATACGACTAAAATCCAACACCTTTCGAAAAACATATATCTAAAGTTGACAAATAGCATTTTAATATTTATGGTGACAACTTTGGAAACTTTATATTATGGGCTTATTTAAGGGATGGCTTTTTAAAAGTTAATTAAGCAATGAAGGCAGCAGGAGGCAGAGATGTAAAATCTACTTGAGATGTAAATACTTTTCCATTTGTGGCAGCTCAGGCGAAATTTCATTTGGGCACTAGGAAATGTTCTCTGTTTTCTCAAATTTTCTCAAAGCATAAGATTCTGTCTACTGATATGACTTGATTTGGTGAATGGTGGGTGGTGGTGTCAAAACTAGTCCTATTTTACTTTTGATCAGGGGGTTCCCTGGCCTACGGGGCCACGCTAGTATGTCACTACTGGGAAGTTAATTCAACTGCTCTGTTTTAAATTCAAGCAAACTTTAGGTACCATTCCAGTCATTTCCTAAATGATGTAAATAGACCCCAAAGTGGCCCATTTATACATCAGTATCTTTTCTCGACTGTAAAATGAGAAAGGCTGGTTGACCCAATGCCGTCACCTAAAACAGGGGTCCTGAACCCCCGGCCCGTGACCTGTCAGGACCCGGGCCGCAGAGCAGGAGGTGAGCGGCGGGAGTGAGCGAAGCTCCATCTGTATCCGCAGCCACCCCCCAGCGCCGGCATCCCCACCTCAGCTCCGCCTCAGTTCCTCAGGCATCGGATGCTCACAGGAGCCCCGGTCCCTGGGGCCACAAAGACTGGGGACCGCTGACCTAAATAAAACCCAACGATGGCCCTGCCGGGAGGGAAGAAGGATGGGCATCTCCCCTGGGGCAGGCTTCTTAGTGTTTACTGAATCCACATTTATCGAATACTTAAAACTGCCAGAGGTGAGGCAGGGCTTATAGGAATTCAGATGACAAAATTTAGACAGGCATGTGATGGCATAATCATGAGGAAAATTTCCAATATTTGGAAATGCATGGTTTTTTGTATGAGGGTTTCGTGGTCTTAGGGTGCCGTTTCCCGAGGGCTGCAGATTTAACGGGAAGATGGCAGTGAAGAGAAAACCCTACAGCTGCAGAAATCCAGGAGGGGGTGGTATCTGTGACCGCTTGGTGACTGGGCCTCGGACAGCTCCATACGCTCACGCACACCACCTGTGCTCTCCAGCTGGACGAGGCACCCTGTCTCCAGGGGACAGAGGTCTGCGTCCCTCCGTGGAAGGCACCTCCTGCCACACGCAAACACCCGGGGCCCGGCCTCTCCACGTGCCACATTCTCAAGCACATCCTCCTAGGAACTTCCGGGCAACTGACCTAAAGTCGTTTTTGATGGGAAGCATCAGTCATCAGTCTCATCTTCCTCTATGCAAATTGTTCTCATGTCACCGAGTTGAGTGATACTTAAGAACGTTACCCTTGCTTTTTTTTCAAATGAGAAAGATATAGGAATATTGTATATCTTCAGGAAGGCTTTGAATTATGAATGCTGTCACTCTAATCTTCTTGAATCTATTCCAAGTCAGTACAGTACTGGCTATAGATATTGATGAGATAAATGAAGAAATATTTACAAGGTTACGGTTTTCTTACAGAAACGAAAGGGAGAACTATGCTGATCACTAGGAAAATACTAGGGCCTAAAACCTGCTTGTCTCATAAGATCTGTAAGTCGAGTAACATTTTTATAATATTTGAGAAAAACGGGACGCACTTTTAATTCAGTGCTATCAGAATAATTTTCTAAAGAAACTTCGATTTGAATCTACCCTAGGAAATCTGCACCTATAGACTTATTTAAGTAACCAAGTTTGACAAGCATCGACCCCAATAAATCAGAGCAGACACATCCTGGGAACTTTTGCAACATCTGGGGACGAATCGGTTATTTGAGCGTTCTTAGGGGTAACTAACAACTGCTGTAATGATACCTCGAATACTCATAATGGACATAGTTGTCAGTATGGGGTCCATTTCAGCAGTAACAGGACTGTTGCACTGAGATTTATCACGGCACGCGCTTTTCAGCACGTGATCTCAGAAGGGGGGAGCCGGGGCAGTCCGCACTGTGCTGAATGTCACCTGTGGGCTGAATGTCACCTGCCACCATGTCTTCATACCTTATGTGGCATGTATTTCCTTCCTAGCAACATTGAACTTTTATGAATACGTGCGATGTCCCAGCTTAGTTATGTCCCTTTTTTCCTCAATAACCTTACCACGTCTGTGAAACCCTGTGTGACAAGAAAGGGGCGCTGGCTTTCCCACGGCTGAAGCACACACACCGCCTACCGTACCCAGCCAACCCAGCGTGCGTCTTTCCCGCGTGAGTCTGTGAAGGTGACGCTCACTGTTCTGGGCATCCAGAAACCATCTCTCTCTTCTCCCCTAATACATGTGTGGGTGCCAGGCGGACACCAAGTCAGAAGAGCTGCGGCCATTTGCCGCGAGGCTAGAAGGCCGACCTGAGGGGCACGGCCGAGACGACGCCAGGGAGGGTCGCCCGGGCCCTCGTCGTATTTCATGCCGAGCCCCGTGTCCCGTGAGGCAGCGACGTGCCCACCAGCATCCACTGTCGGAGTCTGGCCCACACTTGTTTGCAGATAAAGGACCCGGTGGTGACATCTGTTACCGGGACGGGGGGTAGGAGTGACAGGACAGAATTCTCCGACAGTGAGGGACACGAGGGTGACCGCCCAGGTGTGCCGGAAGTCTGCCCCGGGGTCGCACGGTGGCCTGTCCCCGCGGAGGTGACCCGACCAGTGGCGGACGAGGCGGGGGAGGCGGGAGCGAGATGGATTCCAGCACCGGAAACGAAACGGGTTTATCTCGCTTTGGTACGAACCTCTCACAACGGGAAGGGAAGCTTTGCCCAGAGCGGCTCGTCTGTCCTCTGTCTGTTAAGGGGACCCCTGGAGCCGAAAAAGCTGCACGACCCACAAGACAAATGGAAGACTCAAAAACTCAGGGGTGAGAGAGACAGAGAAATGGCAGTAGGTCCTCAAGGTCATCGAAGGTTCTCAAGGTCATCACAGGTCCCTGGGGACCGGGACTTCGAGTGAAAAGATGCGTAAGGCCACCCCCTGACCCGAGGCTGATTAACGGACAGCAGAGCAAGTTCCTGAGCACGCTTCTGGTCCCAAAAGCATCACAAAAGCATCAAGACCCAAAATGCTTCTCCGATGAAACTCTGAAATAGACTGTGCGTGGCAGCTCGGCTCGGGCGGGACCCAGCCTGGACGGGAGCCCTGCACCCAGGGCCCCCCACGCCCGCCACCCTCTGCAGACACGCCCGTCTGCCCCCTGCACACCTGTGGGATGCGGACAGGGGGCCCCCGCCTGGAAGCCTTTTTTCCCATCATTGTTATAACAAAATGATGTTGCATGAAATGACGTCATTCAAGGACCTGCTGTGTATGGCCTTACCCCAGCCCAGTTTTAAAACATTCTCTCCTGAAAAAAAGCATAAAGACATATGGAAATGAAATCAAAGACGAGAAGAGATAAATATAAAACACCAGTCTGTTGTTTCAATTGGCTTCAGTAAAGACACCAATTACATATAATATATATAGCATACAT
The DNA here is from genome assembly GCA_004027375.1 of Macroglossus sobrinus. Classification (NCBI taxonomy): domain Eukaryota; kingdom Metazoa; phylum Chordata; class Mammalia; order Chiroptera; family Pteropodidae; genus Macroglossus; species Macroglossus sobrinus. The sequence goes on from PVKZ01004852.1 coordinate 34,584, forward strand.
CTCCAAAGTATGTCTTACACAGAGAAATGATCTCCAGTTAAAAGATGGAAATAGAGCTATATAGCATTCTTCCTAAAAAGCCTTTCTTAGGACTGTTCATCCATCTGATTTTTAAACTACTTAAGTTTGGTGCAGTAAATGCTTTCCGCATCAGCCGGCACTCTTTTTCAGAGGTAGAGATCGAGTAAGCGTTATTTTTTAAATGATTTACTAGATTAGTATTTTTCTAAAATGCCATAGATACTGACCTTACGACAAGCCTCATTGAAAATGATTTTAATAAAATATTAAAAAACTAAGCCTGATTTTTTTTTAGTTAAATATTTAATTTTCTGATTTCCAGTTTACAAGGGTTTAGAATAGACAAGAATGGTTTGACCACTTTATCAATCATTTTATATCAGTTCCAGATGATTTGATTCACTGTATGGCAACAAATCTTCACAGGTGTCACCCGTTATTGTTTTAAATGGAAATGTAACACTAACTGCTGCCTGGAAAAAACAGCATTTGGTTGGTGGTTTTACAATTTTTTTTTCCTCCAGTGTAAAAAAAAAAAAATTCTAAGAATTAGAGAATACTGAAAACTTACTGAAAACGACCTCCACATTTATAATATTTCCATGAGATCCCGAAAGAGAACTTTAAAAATACGACCTCGTTATGACCCTCTTGCTAATGTCATAAAAAAATGGGTGGGAGCAAGAAATCGCATCAATGATACGCAGAATTCTGTAGTTGTCTCTCTGCGTGAGAGAAGTATTCAAAGGTAAACATCCAAAGACGTGGTGAGGACCCCTAAACTATTCAGACGATGAGTAGCTAGCTCACCGTAAACCCATTTTTTATTCCATAGTATCTTTCTCCCCTCAAGCGCCTTAGAAATAAAACACGTGACACAGCCCCACAGCACACATCAAAGAGCACGAACCTCTTCTCAAGAACAGATAAATCCCTAGCGCAGGAGGACACCGGAGAGCAGGGCGCAGGCTTCCTCGGGGGCATGACCCCTTCCGCGCGTCCTGCGCTACGAAGACCTGTCCCTCCTCTTATGCGGCGGGTCCGCCCTGTTCGAGGCGGCCGCCCCGTTTTCGGGCCCTTTCCTGTGAGCCCTGCCTTTCGTCCCCTTCTTCCTCGCGGCCGGGGCCGGGAGCGCGGCGTCGCCCTCCGCCCACCCCTGCAGCTGGACACTGAACACGGTCCACGTGACGTAGGCTTGGATGGCGCAGCCGGACGACAGCACGGCGACCTTGGCGGCCAGCACGTCCACGTTCCCGGGGGCCGCGTCCGGGCCGCGAGGCTGCCCTCCCGCCAGGTGGAAGCCCGCGCTGAGGACCGACACGACCAGGGTGCCCAGGCGGCCCAGCAGGCCCAGCACGGCCCACGGGGACAGCGCCCTCCGGGGCCCGTCGTCGCCGAGGTGGAGGAGGTCGCGCGCGTGCGTCAGCAGCTCCACGGCGTAGTGCAGCAGGAGCAGCAGCAGCCCCAGGTGGCCCAGGTAGAGCAGGTAGGCGCCGGCGATGTGGAACAGGTGCAGGCCGATGGACACCAGGCGCCGCGGCAGGTCCTGCTTGCGCGTGCGCTGGAAGTACAGCTCGGGCACCGCGTGCAGCCAGTAGGCCAGCTGCGCCACGTAGAACAACTTCACCTGGAAGGTCATGGCGCCCGGCGGGGCCGCGCGCCACAGGCGGGCCGGCTCCTCCAGGCAGCCCTCGGCCACCAGCACGCACGCGCCCCAGGCGCACGACACCAGGCAGAAGGCGCCCAACTGGCCCGCCTCGTTGAAGCGGCTCTGCTTGGCCCTGGCCAGCTGCAGGCGGCGCGCGACCCTGTCCAGCACGTGCTCCTGCAGCGTGGCGTGCACGAGCACGGCCACCAGCGCGTAGAAGAAGACGGTGGCCAGGTCGCGCGCGCCGTAGCGGTAGAGCGCGCGCGGCGGCGCGGGTGCGGGCACGGCGTGCTGCAGCGTGAGGAAGGCGATGGACGCCTCGGCCGTGCCCTCGAACAGCAGCCCGAGCACGAAGAGCATGCCCACGCACGCCGCCAGGTCCGCGTGGTTCTGCAGCACGAACTCGTGGCTCAGCAGCGGCGGCTGCCGGGCGCTCTTCTTGCGCAGCGCCATGGCTGCGCGGCCGGCTCGCCGCCCCGCCCCGGGCCGGGGGCCGCCGCCGCCTCCGCTGCCTCCGCTGCCTCCGCCGCCAACGCCGCCAACGCCGCCAACGCCGCCGCCCGACCCCGCGCGGCCGCGCCGCCCATCCCTGCGGCGGGATGCTCGGCGCCCGCCGCGCCGCAGCGCGCATGCGCGGGCGGGCGCGGGCCCGGGTCGGGGGCGGAGCCTGGGCGGGCCCCGCCCACACGCGCCGGCCCCGCCCGCGCCGGCCGGCCATGCGCCACGTGGGAGGGGGCCGGCCCCGCCCACACCGCGCGCCCAGGTGCCGCTGCTGCGCGGTCGCTCAGCTGCACCTTCACTGGTAACCATGGCAGCGCGGCCGGGAACTGTCCGCTTGTCAGGGATGTTACAAAACCAGCTCCAGGGCGACAGGGACAAGCAGAGTCTCAGAGCCCAGCGTTTCCCAGGTGCTGTCCTCAGCCCTTCGCTGGTGTGAATGCCAGCGCTGGGAAAGCCCCCGGTGAGGCACCCAGTGCTACTACACTCTGTCGTCTGCCCTGCAAGCGACAGCTAAATGCCGTGACAGTGCATCGCTTTACAGAGCAGGGGCTGAGGCGCACAGGGGCCCCGTGACAGGCCCGAGGGCACGCGGCGGGGCGCGTGGATCCGGGACGGGTCCAGGCCAGGTGCCGTCATCACTGCGCCCCGTTCCCTGTGACTGTGAACACCTGCCCCCCGTTAGCAGTGACAGCTGTGGCGACGACGCTGTCTGGGCAGTGACCGTATGCACGCTGTGTTAAAACCCCGGGACGCGGCTGGACAGTGTCACTGTCAAAGCAGGCACAAGCCTTTTACATTCAAGGAGGGGCGGAGGGAGGGAGGGAGGGAGGGGAACAGACATCACCTCTTAATAACAAGAGCACCCAAGTGTCTGTGGCTAAACTTTCAAATAGCCACATTCTCTTGAAAAGAAACTGTTTCCTCGCACACGAAATAGACACTGTTCTGTCCCCATGAAACAAGTTTCCTGGCAACAGAGCAACAAGCTCAAGTTTATGACCCTCTAGCTTGAAAGCTAAATGAGGTCCAGGCACAGGGGGTCTCCCGGGGACCCTTCCCTCTGTTACATCTTTATTTGAGGGCTTATGAAGGAAAGGGACAGGGTTTCCGGCTCCCACACACCCAAGGCACAGGAAAAATTCAGTCGTCACTCCCACTAAGAAGTGGGCGAGTGGGAAGCACACGGCAGCCAAGGATGACAGTAATCACGAGACCTATCCCCAGGTCTTTGGTGTGAACCCCGTCTCCCTCCATGGGAGGTGGTGGAAAACTTTATCTCTGTCCTTCAAACACATGGATTCAACACATGATACCACAGGACCTCGCTTGCATGTGCACTCTCAAGAATAAAACCAACAAACACAAGAGCACTCGGGTACAGAGAACACTTGGTTGGTTGCCAGATGCGAGAGGGTTTGGGGGTGGGTGGAAGAGGGAACGGCATTAAGTAGTACAAACTGGCAGTTACAAAATTGTCACGGGGATGCAAAGCACAGCATAGGGGATGTAGGTAATATTGTAGTAACTATGGTGCCAGGTGGGCACTGGATTTATTGGGGTGATCACTTTATAAGTTAAATAAATGTCTTTTTGTTCCATATTGTGCACTGGCAACTACTATAAAATAATATATAACATCAACTACAATTGAAAAATAAAGATATATCCAAAAATAAACATACATTTAAAAAACATTACAAGTTGATTTTTTTTGTTTGCTGGTTTGTACATTTTAAAAGGAGATAAATGGCCCTAGAAGCCAAATAATGTTAATGTGTTAATGTTCATCTTTCTGATATAACAGCTCATTATACTATTAATTAGAGCATTAATTATCCTATGGTACTTCAAGGAATTAACATTCCATCGACTAATTTAAAACTCAGACTGAAATGGAAGTATTAGTGTCTGAGTATGTCACACAGAGAGCTGCTACACACTGGGCAAAGTATATTTTAAAATACCAAATTGATTTTCTTATAAGAAACATCTGATTTAAAACATCATAAAGCAAGCCCCACTATAATTTAGGTACTATGTCCTAAGTCAATAGCAATAGTTTTTTTTTATTAGCTACACAATGTAACCTTTGATGTCTGTGTTTTATAACTTAACATTAATATTTAGATGAACAGCTTAGCTAATAAAAATATTTTAAAAGACTTATGTGCCTTTTTAAAACATAATTCCCCGAAAGAGATGAACTGACATTGATTCTGACTTTAAAATAGTGAAGTACATTAGGAACTTTAAAATACAGACACTGCCTGTTCTTTCAAGATTTTTCTATCTCACAATTAAATATGTGTATCTATATCTATATATTTATATACCTCTATCATACCAAACTTTTAATAAGTTAAATTTAGATAATTCAAGTAATTGAATATTCAAATGCTGGAATTCAATAGCATTTGAAGAAGCAAGCTACGGCAGAATGGAACTACATAAGATAAAACCCAAGTCACTCTAAATCAATGTTTATAATTACCAGCCATAATTGACTGAGATCGGCAAATACTTAGCCCCATTAACAAAGCATAATATGGTTTAGCTTGTGCACGAAATTACAGAGTCTCTTGAGATCTGACTGATTCAAACACTCCTGAATAATTCAATTGAAGGCATATTTACTATGTTTAAATCATGTTTATAGCGAAGACATATTAAAACATAGGCTTTAAAAAATAGTATGGGATACAGTTGAATATTTAATGGATAAGGCAAAAACCTCAATATAGCGTTTCCAAATTTTAGAATGCCTATGTGCAAATATGTTTACTAGTAAGCTAGCAAGTAAAAATAATACGAAACATTATTTCAGGGTAAACTCCTAGAACAGGTTAATAGAAGCAGACTCCCACTAAAATATCACGATTCAGTAATGTATTTTTGCCAAATGCCACATGTATTGAGTAAAACCACCCCTGCACCCAGCTTCAAGGAGCTTCTATAATACTCGCGAGAAAATCAGAGGACACAGACACTGCATCTCTGATTTGCAGAGATCTAGTGAAGAAAAGCTGGCAGACGGATGAGAGGGTGGAGCACGGATGTGGCATCTGTTGTAGATGGGGTGGGCAGGCCGGGAAGACCCCTCCCCATGGGAGGTTAGAGAAAGCCACGCAGGTCTGGAGAACAGCCTGGGTCACGGGGGCCCATGGGCTCTGAGGGACAAGGGCTATTCCACCAACAGCAGGGTCCAGGGCCACATGGAGCGAGGGAGGCAGAGGCAGAAGGAAAAGCTGTGAGCGGGAGGCTTTCCCGGTGAGGCCAAGGCAGGGAGGTCCCGGTCTGGGCCACGGCAAGACCCTCTTGAGCATCGTTCTAAGAGTTGTTTTGGTCTCTGCATGAAACACCATTTGTGGAAGGACCAGACGCAGAGAAATGCCATTGTAAGCTGTGAACATCACAACGGACCCTCTGCATCACCTGCCTCTCATTTGTTTATTTTACGCTGCTGGTCTGCTTAGATGAGTGGCAGCTGGGAATCCCACCCACGTGACCGCTCACAGGCGGGAGGCGGGCTCCGCGGTTCTGTCTGCTCGACTCCATGGGAATGCTCACCTGACCCGCAGGCAGGTAGGTAGGTAGGTGTGTGTGCAATTAATTTAAATATGCAAAGTCTTCTAATAAAGCACGTATTCCCAGTTATCTGTTTGGAAGTGAATAACTACTAGAAACACTGAAAAATTAAAATACATGGGCCCCGGTAATGCTGGTGCGTTTGCAGCAGACTGCCATACCCGAACGCCCTCCCTCTGGATCGGAGGGCTTGTCCATCCAGCTCGTCCACTCCCGCGTGATGTCGTGGGCTGGCGCTGAACCCCCCGTCTACACCCTCCGCTGTGTGGCCAACGAGCACCCATTCAGAAACGGCTTCCTCATGCAAGTGTCACTGGGCGAGTAAGCTCAAAAAATGGACTATGAATGAATGTGGATTGGAAAAAGAATATTTAAATTGATTCTGAACGTTTGTTAAGCACTGATATAAAACTGATTCCTGTCCTCAGATCCCACAGAGACACTGATCACACCTCACCTCTCGGCACAAGAGTCTCAGACCTATTTCTCCAGGATTTTTAGACTTCGTGATCCTACGGGTTCATTCTGGCCTGAGAACACACGATGGGCGGTGGCCAGGCTGATCCACGCCCACTGGGCCCCGGGGGACGACCGCCACGGGGACATGGGGACACGGGGACACTGTCATTGAGATGACTGCCGCAGGGACGACCATCGCAGGGATGACCTCCACGGGGCGGGCCGGGCCTGCTGCTCCCCACTCTCTGGAGGAGGCTCACCTCGTCCCCACGCTGTCCCCTGAGGCGCCGTTTCCTGCACGTTAGAGACGGAGACCGCGGATCGCCAGGTGCAAGCGCCACCAGGCGGCCCAGCGTGACGCCAGGGCAGGTGGGCCGACCCGGGACGCAGCGCTCGCCACCACGCCACCCTCCGGCCAGCCACCACCTCCGCGGGAGGCACACGGGGCCACCCCCGGCCTCGGGTCTCCATGCTGAGCCGTCAGACAGTCCTGGCTGGTGTGGGACCGCGACCGGCGGCGTGGTGCCCTGTCCTGTTGGTTTTGCTTCGCGTATCTAGAGAGTTCCATCCACTGATCCTCTACCGATGCACGGACAGAAGCGAGCGACTGTGGAGCCGTGCTATCAACGAAGAACACACAGCAGCGGACATTGTGACACGGGCGGTAGAGCGTGCCCAGTTCATCGCCGTGGAATGAGAATGTTCGCGTCACTTTTCACAAGGACAAGACAGGCATCCCAGAGCAGGGATCCAAGGCAGCGTCTGGTGTCACTACCAACGTGTGCTGTCCCTGCTCGTGGTCTTGTCTCTCCCTCTTTAAGTCTTGGCTGGATTCCTACACTACGGCCGGCTCCGACAAGTCCCGCCGTCTGCTCTCGGGACAAGCCCGCTCTGAAAGAAAATCTCTTACTTATATTCGCTCCAAGTAATTATGGCGTCAAACTTATTTTTTCAAGGCGTGTTCATCTACTACAGTGTTGTCATTGCTCACCAGCTTTTTACGGTCCCTATGATAAGTGACGGCATTCCGTTTGTGCAAGGGTGTTTTTCCAGTATCCACGACGGGAAAAGTGAATGCTTGTTTTTTTCTAAGAGATGACAAAGTGGGGACAGAAGAGAGACCTTTCGGGATAGACAAAGCCCAATTCATCTTCCCTCCGAGTACGGGGCTTCTAGGGAAGTGAATGCCCTTTAACACATCAGGCTGGGGATGAGCCTCTTGAGAAAATACATTAAATACGTAACTCTTGGAGCAAGAGGAAATCCTACTGTCAATTACAAACTATGTTAAATGAGTTTTAAATGAAGGTGGGAATATATTATATAAAGCAATAATTTGGTCTAAGCATTCTGGTCATAGGAACACAGAAGAAATGCAATTATAAATAACTAAGGATACAATTCGAAGACAAGAATATAAAAGTGAGAATAATAAACACATAAAAACAGAAAGAAAGGTATCATTTGAATTTTTAATTGAATCAATAAGTCCACGAAGAACCATGGAAAATTTCGCAAGGATTTTTTAAAGGCACTAGGTCTAAAATGCTTTATTGCCTCAAAAATACCTTAAGTATTACATTATCTCCCATACCTTGTAAACTACTGGTAGCTATTTTTTTTTTTTTTTTACTGAAAATAAATTCTTAATTCTTCTACGCAAAGATGTAATGTTAACATTCTTTTGAAATTTTGGGAGCCTGAAAAAACAATTTCTTCTGACAGAAAAGCATCCCGGGCTTACGTTAAATGTTACTTGGCTACTTAAATTTTGTCTGTTCCTGCTGTATTTACAACTTCTCTTATGATATGAACATGATGTGATTTTCAGTAGGTCACTGGCGATTGGCAAGGTCGCAAATCAGGGCAAGAAGAAGACTCACGGGGGACGGGCTCCAGGCATCCCTTTCCTCTCTCTGGGGTCAACACTCGTCACCCCCCCCGCCCTGCCCCCCGCATGCTGACGTGTCACAATACGCACGGAACTCTGTTGCCCAGGGGAGCTGACCCCCCCAGCGGCACCCTCCCACTGGAGCTCAGGCTTTTGACACCTGGCGCCGAGCCCCAGACCTGGCTGCTCTTTCTGGGGCCCCCTCCCTGCACCATCCCGACGAAGTAAACTCTCTAGGGACCCACCAGGAGTCACCTCAGATGGAGCCTGAAGGTCCCGCCAAGAACAGCAGACAGGGCGACCACCCAGGTGAGTACAAGGCGTTAGGCCCTCCCCCCGCCCCAGGAAGCAGGGACAAATGGCAGCAAAATTCGTCACCACAGAAGAGTGACAGAGCAGGCCCAGCCTATCTGTGTCACCACGGCAGTGGGTCTGGCTCAGATGCTGAAAAGTGACAGCGGGGAGTACTTCGTTTCTACCTTTATGTCCGATTATTTTATCGTGGTTACTTCTACGATAATAGTTACCTTGTATTTGACAGAAACAGAATCTGAGTTATCGCAAAACTGTTTCTTCACGATATACATCAGTTTCCGAAATATTCCAACCCAGTGTAATTGCTTTCAAGAAATGAAACTAACCTCAGCCGTGCAGACACTATTCCCAGGGTCACTGGCTCTTCAGATTGGAGGTTTTCTGGGCTTTTTGTTTTGTTTTGTTTTGTTTTGTTGTCCTTCGGGCCTCTCTCCAAAGACTGTCAAAAATTGTCGATAGGCTCGTAAGTGTAGGCGATTTCGCCACCCGGCAATTTTTATGAAACCACCGAAGGGTAAAAAAAAAAGATAAATATACAAAAATAGAAAAAAAAAAGGAGAAACCTTTACTTGCGGAGAAAGAGAGGTCCCTTTGGAGAGAAGGGAAGAAAAATGTTTTCATAAAAGAGCAATTTCGAGAAAACGGTAATCTCTCTGAAAATCAAGGACATGCTTCATACAGTATTCTAGTTCATTTTTCAGTCTGCTTTTAAAAAAAGAAAAACTTCCAGTAAACGTAAAATGCCTTTGTGATGGGGAACGTTCAATTATGACTCGGGCTTTGAAACAGCACAGACGCCTGGAAATGATTTTCAGAATTTTTACCTTAAATTGTATTTCAAATTGCATAAGGAGCAGTTCTACAAAATCATTTCGGAGCCGAGTCTTCGCTGCCCGTGCAGTGTGGCCGGGGATGACGGAGCTCGGCCCTCTGGGCTGGCCGGGGTCCCCCACAGAAAAACAGAGACCCCTGTCGCTTTCACGGTCCCCTGCCCTTCCAATCGGTGAGAATACCAGGAAAGTGACACGCCCTCCCTTACGAGAAGCAGCCTGAGCAGGATGGTGGCGAGCCGGGGGCTGGGGACGAGGGACAGGGCGGCCACGCGGGTCAGGGCACAGGGCGCTACGTCACCCGGGACTGCGCACACACCGAGCCGCTCCTTCTGACGTGCGAAAGTTCTGGAAGCCCCTACAGAGCAGCCCGAAGCAGAGCCATGGACTTTGTTCTTTCCGATGATGCTCAGAGACCCGGGAACCCTGGCGCAATGTCAAAGACCAAGGCGGCCCACGGAGTGGGTTCCCCGGTTCTCCCCTGTTCTCACGCAACACAGTGACACCCACTCCATCGGGCGGGTCTCAAGAAGAAGTAACGGACCCACAGGGACCCAGACCAAGGGCGCGAAAGGTCACGAGCACCGAGAAAGCGAGGCAGAGGAAGCCTAACCAGCGGCTGCACACCTTCCCACTTCCCTTGTAATTCACGGAAAGATACACCTCAGGTACGAAGACTCTCTGGAAAAAATCACCAGGATCATGCTGTATGTAGCTGACCGAGCGGGGAGCATCCCTCGTTTTGGTGAGGGACCCTCCCCTCGCCAGGGTTGAGCTTGTTTTAGGAAAAAGAAATGTCGTAAAGGACATATCTGAGGTTGTAATTAATTATCTGGTTTCAGGAGATATTCACTGAGCAGCTTCTCTGTGCTTGTCTGCTCTGCAGGGCGTCAGGATACTCTGAAGAATAAAAGTTCCCCATCCTCATGTCCTTAGGGTCGGGGCAGAGGCACTAACCAACCAAACAAACAAACAAACAAAAATCTGACGAGGATACGGGTGACAGACACACTGCCCGACACAGCTAACGTCACCGGTGGCGAGAGTGAGTGACAGGCCTGGCGCTGCGCGAGGCTGAAACACATTAGCTTATTCCCAAGTGTGACTGACCCGGAAGTACTGCATCTGCGTTGCCTATTTGTGATGATTCTACACCAAAAATAATTTTCAAGTATAATGGCAGTAGTCACTCATGCCATAATGCCAGAACGGTACTCCTAATACCTAACTACAGTCTGGAAGGCTCCAGAAACACGATTCTAAACGTTGATACAAACAGAAAAAAAATAAATAAAATAACGACAGAAAACAACAAAGATAGTTTTGGACAGAGTGGAACCTGTCTCAGACTAAGGTCTGAGAAGCAGAGGCAGAATGAACGGACGAGAGGTCCAGCTGGAGGAGGAGAACTGTCCACACAGTGTCCGCGGTCAGAGGGCAAAGGTCAGGAGAGCGTAGCTGCCAATAATCTCACCAGCTAGACGTGCCCCGCACCGGAAAAGCACGGGACTTATTTCTCAGGCATGTTCATTGGGAGATGGAGGAATATTCTGGAGAGAGCGTGACAAAGGAAAACCAAGTCACCTGCTATCACGAATAGTCCTAGCAGAATTTTATTATGTATAATATTATTTATAAATATTAATATTATGTATTATTCGTAATACTATTTCAACCCATATTGTTTTTGAAGATCTATAAAACATAACTGTTTAATTAACTTTCTCACATATCGTCTATTTTATCCCGGGCAATTCACCAAACCTTCAACTCTGCGTTTTTTAACCCAAGTAGTTCATGGGGTAACAACCTTTATTTATTAGATTAGGTCATACGCTGACAACAGACGCAATCATTATGAGGTATTAAAACAGAAGATACATAACGCTTCCGGACACTGCACCCCCTCGCCCCCTCTCCGGGGAGAGCAGGTGGCTGTCCAGAAAGACACACCTTGTTACTGAATTTGTTCTTCTCCATGGAAGCACCGTGATTCTCTCCTCCGCTCGCTCGCAGGGCTTGCGAAGCTGAGACGTCGGGGGCTGAACCTGACTGCCTGGAGGGTGTGTTGAGATTTGCAGGATGGGTTGTGAGCTTGGATTCTGGAGCCAAAATGCCTGGAGCTGGATCTCAGCGGCTCGGCGTCACAGCCACACGCCTTGGATGGGACATGAAAAATAAGGGGTGACTGGACTGGTGTCTTGAGCACCAGCGGGTTTGTAAGGCAGCTGGACTCTGCCCTGATTGAGGTATGGAGCCACAAAGCCTTTGGATGGATGATCAGCTATAATATGTCTAATTAATCGCCAGGCTCATTCTCTGCATGTAAATTCAGGATGTGGGCGAGAACCGTGAGGCTTCACTCGTGTGTGTGTGTGTGTGCCACTACTGGTTACCAGCTGCTGTCCGGGTTTCTTTAGAATCTTTAGAAACGTTCCAAAACTGGTCATAAAAATCAGACAGATCACGTGTTTTATTTACGAAATGTGAGTATAGATTTCATTAGAGACAAATATACAGCACGAGGGTGGCCTGCATTATCTCATCCTCTTTCGATACTTTTTAAAAGAGAACAAATGATCACGTGATCTCATCTAAATTAAACTCATAAAACTCATTTCGGGAGAGTAGGCGCAGCACAGAGTAGCAAATCAGACACGGAGTCTACCTGGCCATCTCTTTGAGATGCCACACCAGCATTAAGAGTGAAGCGCTATGCAAATGACACAGGCTCATTTGCATGCATCCCATCACAGGACACACCCGCTCTGTCCTTCCATCCAGAGCCCAATTTCAGCGTCATTATCACCAACAGGGTGGCGGTAAGGACGGCGCCATTCGCTTTTAGAAACGCATTTATGAGCTACGGATCCGTTATCTACGATCCTAGAGCAAACAAGGAGACTCGTTTAAATGCTCACGTATGTACAGACGCTCAAGCTATCCCCGATGCTGGAGGAAGTGAATCAGAAGAGTACGTTTTATGTCACAGAGCCAAGGTGACACCCGCCTTTCTTAACTGGGAGAAGCTTGGCTTCTCTGGAAACTTGTGTTTAAAAGAAAACTGAAGTTACTGGTTAGAAGCTGATGAACTCAGGGAACAACGGTTTTTAGCTCAGAACACAAATAACACAACTGTATACTCAAGTTTTGAAGTACTCCTCATTCCGATGTTTTTAGGTTTTGCTTTTCTTTGCTAAAACAACAATATAAGTCAAGCGGTGGCTTTTATTTTCGTGCGTAATAGTATTTTCTGGATCTAACCTGAATGAACTATCTTAGTTCTCAAAAACAAACAAAAAAAAACTTCTTGATGTGAAAATACATCGAGTCCCTTTCTCGATTTCTGTGACAAATACGGAAAACCCTCGCCAGTGCTGACCGAGGATTTGAATGACCTATGACGCGTCCGCTTAGAGGAAGCTAACTGAAGCTGACATGCCCCGAGAGTGAGCATTTCAATACTGTTCATCCGAACGCGTCTTCGTCAGTGGAGTAAGTGGGGATTACTAATCTTAGCATATCACTCTCCTTCCCTTTATCTTCAACAAAATCAGAGCCCGGTAGCTTTTGCTTATTCAATTTACAGGTGATGTTTGCTCTCTAATTTTGGGAGCGCTCATGGTGAAGTCCATCAGCCTTATCAGAGTTACTTTCCATCATCTAAAGTCTGACTTTGATATGCCCCCATCCCCACGAGAACGGCACATTTCTGAAAAAGCAGCAGATGGATGTGAGTTAACCTCACGATCTCACACGATGCTTAAGAAGTTAACTGTTAGTCAATACCCTGGAATTAACAGGGCTTAGCACTTCAGCGCCTCTACTCAGATGAGGAGTCAACGTTTTATCGACCAGTATTTGTTGATTCTGGAGCCATATTCTCGCTCTGAAGTTCCAGGGATGGAGAAGAATGAAGCTCATCCCTGGGCATGTGCTGTTTACACCTTTCCAGGGCACTTCGGAAAGGATGGCGTCAGGTGCAACCGTAGCTCCTCGAATACACATGTCCGAATTTGAACAAACAAAAACAAAAATCATCCTCGTATTCTTGGCCATTCCCTACGACAACCTCGCCGGTAAAGCCATCGACCAGGATCTGTTGGCACCTGAGCGGATTCACCAGCAGAGAAGGCAAGGTGCGTCTCCCTCCGCCACACCTGCCAGCACAGGTGTGCATCCTGCCAGGTGTGCTTTATGACCTACGACAGCTTCCGGACACCAGTATTTCAGATTTTTTTGTTTGTATCATCACAATCCTCGATTTCTGAATCAGTGTATCTTTTTCCTTAAGAACAAACTAGCAAGCAATATATTTACATGTACTTGAGTTACTTTCTCCAAAAGAAATCTCTCGCATGATGTATACACCGTATTTTTAAGGAGGAATTATTGAATTCCAGATAACCGCCTGCCTCAGTCTAAGGATGGCTTTGTCCTCGTCAGAGTAACAAATAAGACCCCGTGTGAGTTGTTCTCAGGACGAGCAGCGGGTTTTGACAACATGTAGAAACACATCAGGATGCACTAATTAAATCTGGGCCCCAATCAATCTCGCACTCCTCATTAAAACAAGCCGATCTTCGGAAAAAAATATCAAGACAAATAAGCTTATCAAAACTGGTATTTACGGTGGAAATATCATCGATCCTAAAATAGATCATTCTGGTCCCAGAGCCACAGAGTGTCTGGATAATGACATCTTATTGTTATCAGTTCACTTAAGGGCTGGAGCATTTATTCTAGGATGATAAAACTGCTGGACACAGGGATTATAGTATCATATTTTATGTTTGAGCATCTGGTGAGGATAGCTGAACGTTACAGAGAAATTTCTAGTGGGTCCAGATGTGGCATGGGCATTTAGGGCAATGCCAAGCCCCCCCTTCTGGCTGGAAACCCCTGTGGAAATCAATCAGAGGCATTGGGAATCTATAGACTCCAAGGTGTGAGACACCCCTGCAGTGCAGACGGGGGACCGAGTCTCCGGTTCCCACCTGCCGGATGGATGCTCGCAGGCTTCCCGCCGCGGTCCACTCAGGGGTACCACGAGGCCCCGGAGTGCGCGTTCCCTGGCGGACGGACTGGGACGCGCCGCGCGGGGCAGAGATGCCCGCAGCCAACACGCCCACGCCTTTGTCTGAACGGGATGCATTCCAAGTGCCTCAGTTTCCCTGGACCTCCAGCCCCATCTCCTGCACACGGGGTGTTCCCAGGCCGCCCCCCAGCCCCGGAGACTGCGCCTCTCCAGGCAGGAAGGGCGTTCTGGGGGGGCGGGGGGCACCCCCCTGTACCCTCTCCGGACCAGGGTCTCTCACAGCCTGACGTCTGGTGTCGTAGCGATTCACACATGTGTGTCTCTATTTTCTTTTTGTTGTTTTTCCCCAGACAGGAGGCGAGCAGGTCAATCTGGTCTTCGAACGTCTTTCCCAAAAGCAGCGTCCGCCCTCCCTCCCGCCTGCATTTTTCCGTTTCCTGCAGCTTCGTTGATTTGGTGCCTCTGGGAGAGTTTTGTTTTTATCATAATTTTTCTCTAATTTTAGTTTTTACATTCCTTTCTAGAACTTCTATTTACACCACGAGGGGAAGGGTTTAAGTTCTGTGTTAAAACGCACCCATCACTACATCCACATTAAACTTGGCCGATAAGTGTTTGAAGACATTTTTAAAACTTTGCTTCTGAAATAATCGGACACAAGAGGTACACTGGATGTCAGCTATTTCAAACCAGTCCAAAAATCACATCAACTAACATAAATCAGATCCATCCTACACGTCACAGTGTTGAGACATTTTAACACGTGGAGCAAAATTATTATTTGAACTTAAAACACTTTCTGTGGTTAAAAAAAAAATGGCATAAAACCCTTAAGAGATCTATCATGTAAGGTGAATATTTTAACTACCGTATTTTAAATTTATTACCAAAAAATACAATGCTTTGAGGAGGAAAGAAGTCTCCCGGTGGGACGCACCAAGCACTCGCTGAGACGAAGCGACTGTGTGGCTGTTGTACAGGACTCACTAACGGCTTCCGTGTGGCTGTGTCAGAGCTGCACGGATTGTCGCTGACAGTTCACTGGCAAGGGCACGTCCTCCCCGCCTCAGACACTAATGGCAACGAGCACCTTCCGACGAGCTCAGGAATGCAGAGCATCTCGGGGCGCCCGACGACACGGCGCAGCGCCCGTGACTCTCATGTCTGACCCGTCGTCCCCTTTGCCGAAGTGACGATCCAAAGGCCAGCCCCAGAGAAAAGAGGATTTTCATGCTAGGTTCTGTGAATTATAGTCAGACCATTGAGAAGCATCTCACCATTCCTCATTTTAAATTAAAAAGATGTTCCCTTTTGTTGCTGTCATCAATTTCCAAGGCTCAGAATGACAATATGATGGATTTCCCCTAATTAGCTTTATATTTTCCAAGATGTCACAATACTAGGTGAGTCTGTTGTAAAAAACAATGACTTGTGATACCTTCAGCTTTTTTTCCTGTTCTTATGTATCCATGCTTGTTTTTCCCATCCTATCGATCTATTCAGCACTGCTAAACACACGATAAATTTTGCCAGTGACCTGACAGAATCCTAGAAACTCACAATAAGACCCTATGGATGAAATCAGCAGACACCTAGACCACCGGCTTTTCATCTGAGCATTAGAATTGGTATCTCACTACGTCCATGGACTGGGTGGAGTAGTTTCCCCTCAAAATTTGTGTCATGTTCACCCGGAACCATACAAGAGGGAAATTGGGACACACAGGCCCAGAGACACACAGGGGGACACCACGTGACAATGCAGAAGTGACACGCCCATGAGCCAAGGACAGCAGAGACTGCCAGCCAGCCCCAAGAAGCTGGGCGAGTGGTGCTTAGATTTACAGATCGAACCACGCTGTGTTGTGAAATGGTGCGTAGCCTCTAACTATCCACATTCTAGAACCACAGCTGTAGCGTAATGTACCAACATTGTCATTGGCTCCTGCGTCTTCCATGGATGCTCGCAGAATTTCTTGGTCCAGCGAGAAAGAGAAATTTGACACTTCTTCCTCCTTCATGAAAAGATGGGCCATAAAGGACGAGAAGATATTTGCACATCACGTGTCCCGTAAAGAACTTGTATCTAGATTTTGTTCTTCAGAAAGAATTCTGAAAAACTCAAACTCTCAACAAAACTTAGTGTAAATCATACAATCCGATTTTAAAAACTGGACTGAAGATTTCGGACACTTCCCCAAAGAAGAAGGATGATCAACAAACCCACGAAAACATGGTTGACGTCAGTGGTCACCGGACAAAACCAAGTTAGAATCACACAGCAAGTGTGTCTGTGACCGCCATCAACACACGGCGAGACACAGATTGTGGAGTTTCCGTGAGACAGAACACGACATGGCAGTAAGGACAAATGCGCCATCGACTTATATTACAACAAAACGGATCTCAGAATAATTATTCTGTGTGAAGAAGAATGAGGTCAGGTGAGAGCTGGGTTCTCTGTGATTCTCTGTATAAGCTTGGCACGTAGGCGGCGTGATCCACTGTGACCACACAGGCGTGTCGCTGCGTGGGGGTGGGGTGCGGGAGGCTTCGGGAGGGGTGGGTGTGTGTGGCTGTGGGGACAGTGAGGGCGATATACATGCGTGCCTGGGCTGTTCACACGGAATGCTTCAGACGTGTGCTTTGCCTTACAGGCCCATGAAGCAGACAAGCCAAGAAGACAAGGTAACCACCATCCAGCACACGTGAAGGACGGGGAGGGGGTGCACTGGCTGTCACAGGTCGGGAGTGGAGGCCGGAAAGGGCTCCTTGCCCATCGAAGGCCACCTCTCCCTGCAAACAGGTGTTAGCACACCTGTGCTTACTTTTGATCAAAGCTTCTCAAATGGTCAAAGGTCATTTTTTTTTTTTACAAAATAGGAGCGGTAAATCATTTTTGTATATTTTGTTAGGACATAAAGAATTGATGTGAGTAACCTATCCACAGAGTGGCTGATTCTTGATGTAAAGAAACACCCATCTTGAAACCATTCCAGTGTAAAGGGTGCAGCTGAGATCACGCTATGCCCCATTCTTGGCTGGCTGCGTGGACCCCGTCCCCGCACTTGGCAGAGAGCCCTCGGGTACACACCTCCGTGCCCTAGGGCCCTCCAGTGGGGACAGATACAAGTGACATGTGACCCACGTTTTGTCTCCAGAGAGAGAGATCTGAAAGCATGTTAGTGCAATGCCACACAGTTTTCATGGTGTCTTGGAATTTAACTGGTGCCACCGAAAGCCATCATCCGCCTATAAATGGCCAGCGTCTCTTCACAGCTGGCTTTTTCCTCACGAAGCAGCTTTCTCAAGATGTTCCAGCCGTGCTTTTTTTTTTTATTTCATTTCCAAGAAAAAATAGGCTTTTTAAAAATATAGATACCCATGATAAATAACAACGTCTTTTCAACTGGAGAGAATAAGATGGGTTCTAGAAAATTCATTCTTTTCTCAATCAGGCACTCCTGGAGCCAGAGGAAATAACCCTCCAGCTACAAGTGGTTACAAGGTAACTAGTTAGATGTAACACGTGTGATGGGCATATTGGCTGCCTTTGTTAAGGATTTAGGCAGAAGGCCTTTATAATCTCCCAAACTATCTGGCATGGCAGAGTCTGGAATTGGCAAAAGTATTGATACTCGTTTTGTCATTCTCTGGGAGAGAATATTTATCACTTGGCTCACAGAAAGTTCTTCTCGTACGTCATCAGTGCTCTCCTAGAATTTCTTCAGGAGTTGCCAAAAAAACGTGAAATTATATGGAAGAGGGGGACACCAGACGCTCCAATCTTCCTACTGTAGAAAGAATCCTTTAAACTGTTCTGTTGTATCTTACATGTAGGTGAGTGATCATTCCCCTGCTTGCTTTTGCTGTTCAAAACTGTACTAAAATATGAAATATTTGTGGGTGGACTTTTGAATGTCTCTAAACAAAACTATCCACAGTATAA
Organism: Macroglossus sobrinus; assembly: GCA_004027375.1. Lineage (NCBI taxonomy): Eukaryota > Metazoa > Chordata > Mammalia > Chiroptera > Pteropodidae > Macroglossus > Macroglossus sobrinus. Next base: position 52,821 of record PVKZ01004852.1, read on the forward strand.
AGGATAGATCAGAAATTAAATAAGGCTTTGCACATGTCTCCCCTGGGCCATTCGCCCATTGCACTATGAATTGTATCACATTACACACTCAGAGTGCAAGACTATCATACGACGCGTGTCGTCTGAACTGGCCTCTTAGCCTGTCTTCCCTGAGCAATACGTCCTTGACCTCGACTCTGCATGTCCGCATCCAGCCTCTCCTCTGAACTACGGATGTCCATGAGCTCCTTTCTGGAAACTTCTGGCGGGAGGATTGGCGGGTGTATTAGTGTCTTCTCACTGCCGTAACAAATGACCACGGGTTGACTAGCGAACGCTGCAGGATTCATCATACATTTCTGTAGATGAAGGCTCCATCACAGGGCTGTCCGGGGCTAAAGTCGGGGTGTCGGGGGCAGGGCTCGGTTTCTTTCTGGGGGCTCTGGGGAGGGCATTTCCCTGGTCTCTCCCAGTCTCCAGAAGCATCTGCTTTGCTGCGGGTTACGGGTCCGTCACGCATTTTCCGAGGCAGCATCCCTGGGCTGGAGCCTTCTCCCTCTGCCATCTCTAGTTCTCTCCCGTCTGCCGCGTTTGAGACCCTGTGTCTACACCGGGCCCCCCACATGCTCCGGGCTGTCCCCTGTGTAAGGTCCCGTCCCCTCGCGGTAACCCCCGCCCCCCCCAAGGCACACCAACTCACCTCCACGCCTAAGTCCACCTGCTGCTGCCTTCCCCGCTGAGTCACCGCGACACTCGGGCCACCTCCCGAGAATAACCACCCCGCGGGTCCCTCAGCCCCCTCCTGCGTGTCCACGCCAGCCGCCAGCTTGCAGGCGTTAACGCCGAAATGCATGCCCGGGTCGCCGTTTCCCCAAGACCCGCGCCCCCGCCCCGGGCTGCGCCCCGATACTCCACCGTGGCCTCCCGCAGTATCCCCGGGGTCCAGGGGGACGCTGCGGCCTCGCAGCCCCAGCGGACGGCATGCGACACCGGCTCCCGCAGGGGACACAAGGCCCCCACAGGAGGGCGCCGGGCTGCCCTCCGCCCCTGCAGCCGCCGTCGCTGTCGCCTAGGTCCCTCCTTTCTCTCTCGGTATGAGGACATCCCCCAGGTGACTGTGACGCAGGTTGCTCCCCGCCAGGCGGGGTCACTCCGCGGACACCGGGGCGGGGAACGACCAGGGCCCGCTGTCCCCCCCCCCCCACCTACGCCCCGGGAACCACAGGCAGGGCCACCTGCCCGGGCCGGCGGTCCCGGGGCGCGCCCCTCCCAAGCCCGCAGCCTCCCCGCGCCCATCTGTCTCCTGCAAACCCTTGCTTCGCGCAAGCGCACCAGACGCCACTGGGCACAACCCCAAACCCCCTGGGACGCCTCCCCTGCCACCAGGAGGCCTCGTGGCTGCTCGCTCAGCACGGGTGGCCCGCGCTGGCCTAGGGACATGGCCTCAGGACGGCTGGGCTTCCAACCGGCCCCTCACTTTCCACCCCCTCCCCCCCAGTCTACGCTTTGCAAAAAGACCTTTGTTTGCTGTGGGACGCAGACAAACTCAAACACGCGATCTCAGCTAACCCCACGCTAACGACTCAGCAGCGCGGTCAGACTCACAGATACAAAGTTTGCTTATCGCTCACCCTTAGTATCCTTTTCAATTTGCATCGGATATTTATTTTCATCTTCGATCGTTACAAATTGTGTTTCCCCTTTGATCATCTTCCCAGGTTATTAACTCGGCTCATCTTTCTAAAGAGACCAGCTTTGTGTCCGGGGCAGCCTGGTGTGAGCTTCTCTGATTCCATGAGCTGTCTCTCTCTTTTTTTTTCCCCTGATGGATTCTCAGATCATTAATTTTAAACCCTTTGCTTCCCGTGTTAGGCCGAATAATATCCCCGAAGACATCCGGGTCCTACTTCCCGGACTTGGGGACACGTGATCTAACATGCAAAGAGGACTCTAGGAGTGATGGCGTCAGCACCTTGAAGATGGGAAGAGGGTCTCAGCTCACCCAGGTGTGCCCAGGGGCGTCAGCAACTTCGAAAATACTTTCACTTGTTTTGGGGAGATGTGCTTTTATATATACACGTCCATATCTAACTGTATTTTACAATAATAGTGAAACTAAAAATACACTGACTGTCTATAAGCTCACCGACTGACACTTCATTGCACTGCAGCCTTTTAATAAGTTAATCACGCTTAAAAGGGATTTAGAATTATAGGGTTAAAAGCTCCGGGTGTGTGTGTTACATGTTATAATTGTCAAAACTTGATCCATTGCTTGGCATCAAGGACTTCTATGATAATTTTAAGTTGTGTCTTTTTAAGATACTAAGAAAAATCTCCTCATGGCAGAGAAGTCTTCGAAAAGCTGGTAAAAATGACAATACGTCCGTAACCCCATTACCAAGTCAATGCAACTTCGCTCTTGAAAGTCCCACGGTCCTTTAAATGTCAAACCGGCCGCCGATGAGGGGAAAAAATCACAAAAATAAACAGTGTCATTGCTTTGTGGCTCAGCTCCCAACGTGAATGAGTCAAAACAATGGCAGAGAAAATGCTACACCGTAGAGAATGATTTGCCAGGTCAAGGTCCATCTCAGGCTCATAATAGATTTGGTTCCCCTGCCTTGTGCAGTAATACATTTATTTCACGCCCAATTTAGAGCTCAGTCAACCGCAGAGCCCCTCATAGCTGCAGGAGGGAGTTACCCGGTATCTGCTGGGCTCCCGCAGGCTTCGTTTAGCTGGACCTGGCGGGTCCCAGGTGTAGACGAGGCGCCCCCCCCGCCCCGAGGGGACTGGGGTCTCCACCAGGCACAGGTGCAGCCTCTCAGCTCTTACAGACCCGTTTCAGCTGCCGCAGTTCCAAATATTTAGGTGAGACGCACTCCCTTTCCTGTATCAGCTAATCTCTCTAAAAACGGGGCGAGGGCCGGGCCCCCTCATGTCAGCCGGCCATGCTGAGTACGTTCGTCTTGCGGGTGTACCCGCAGTGCACCAGCTTCAGGGGAAGAGAAATATCTACCCATCGGCATCCGCGAACCAGGCGATCAGGTGGGAAGCGTGAGTGGCATTTAAAATGACTCGTCCAGGAAAGGTTTTCACCAGAGTACGGAGGGCGTCGGTGGAGTCCGCGGTGGCATGTGTTGAACGGCGAAGACGCACAGCCTGTGGGCGGCCCGTCTTCCTGGTCACCGTGACCCAGATGCCTTCTTTTTCTCCTCAGCTACGTGGTCAACGTCTCGTCAGATTAACCTAGCGCGGCCTCTGCGTGTCTGGGTCGCAGGGATGGGAAGAGATGAAGCAGGACGGAGCGGGCGTCTGTTCACGGGGCGCCGGCCAGCCCGCACCCGGGCATCTGGGGGTCACGATCTGCGCCTTCCCGGATGGCATGGGTCTCATTGCAGGTGCGTGGCGCGCGGCTGTGTGTCACCCGCGCACACCTGCAGGCTGACGCTGTCTCGGGCAGACTGTTCTAGTGCACGACGCGGGGGGCTGGGCCCTAGCCACCCCCCCAGCCCCGCCCGCTGGCACCGCCGGCCCCCGAGTGACGAGAGAAAGCTGAGACCCACGGAACCCTCTCCTCCTCTCCGTCCCCTTAAGACGGGCCAAAGCAACGTGCTCATCCTGAAGCACGAAGACGACACCAGCGCCACCGTGAGCACCCGGACCCGACTGCCCTCGCCACCTGCTCGCCCCCCCGCCCCCCCGGTGTAAGCAGAGCACTCTGGGTAGTTTTTTTGTTCTAATAATTACTGATTTAAGATAAAATGTGCTTCTAAACACACGCATGGGACACTTGGCCACGCCTCGGCCTCCTCCCCGCCTCCCGGCCTCTGTCCAACACCCTCCACGGTGACCAGGCCGGTTCCCTCTCAGGTCCTCCCTCCGTCCCGTCATCACATGACCCACAGGCCGTGTCACATGACCCACAGGCTGCATCACAGGACCCTCAGGCCGCATCACAGGACCCTCAGGCTGCCTTTCGCTCTTTCTGAAGTGACCCCCGCCATCCCCCCCATCTCCGTCCCCTTCGCCTTCTCAGACCCTCTCGGCTGCAGTTAGAACTTGATTCTGTCACTCGGAACCATCATAACATATCGCACGATTGTTCTCCAACGCGATGGTAAAAACCGAGGCCCGGTGAGCACCGTCTGTCACTGTGACCCTGACGTGATTCGCTTCACCCAGCACGCGGGAGGAAGCCTTTTTTAAAAACAATCCGTCTGAACAGCTCCTTTCATCAGCAAATGCTTTCACCTCTCGGCAGGGAGTCGGGATTACAAAAGGGGCTCCAAAAACACGCATGAAAATGCGGAAACGAGCGAGAACAGGGATGTTATTACAAGTTAAGAAATGCTTCTGAGGCTCTAAAAAAAAATCTATGTTAAGGTCTTTTGAAAGTGGACTAGGTAAGAATCCTTTAAATATTCATTCCCCACTTTTCACAGTCCCAGAAAAAAAGGCAAACGTTTACTCAAATGTAAAAGCAGGTGAATTAAGCTCAAAGTGAAGTGAGCCCGGCCAGCTGGCATCGGGCGTCCCTTGCCCCATGCCACACGGTCCAAGGCACAGGAGGGGCCACAGCGTCGTCCCCGCAAACGTGCTCCCCGTTTCCCTCTGCCCCTCCTCCAGGCTTTTGCCACCTGCGGCCCAGCTGCTCTGAGGATGTGTCGTGCGGGAATCCCGGCCTTCCCGCACGCTGTGACGTCCGAAGTCAGCCTTTTGAATTAAAAAATGTGTCAGCACAGAAATGATCCACATGGATCATTTGAACGTGATTTATTTTTTTTTTTGGTAGGTGATGTGGTGCTGTCAAATCAGTACTCCATGACTAAACTTTGTACCTCATCATGATTTTGTACCTCGTAAACATTTTTTGTCCCCATGCCCTTGAGGTGGGTTTCCTTTCTATGTTGCGAACAGTTCTCTTTTCTCTCTCTCTCTCTATCTGTCCATCCTATTGGTGTGTTTCTCTGGAGAATCCTGACTGATAACCTTATAACAGGCCAACAAAATATAAATGTTGTTTTGTACGTGCGCTTTAAAAATATAAATATACATGGCATTGTAGTTAGCATTCGGGAACCGACTGTGTGTATTCGCTATGTTTTGAAATCTTGCATGTTCACTGGAAACAGCTTTTTTTAAAAAGCAATTCATTTTCTTTTCCCTGAGCCAGATTTTCCCCTCTTAAAAGTAACATTTTCTCATGGCTAACGCTGAGCATTTCTACGTATATTCTGGTATTAGCGTTCTGGTGTACGTGTATTTTTTTTTTAAACCACTTAATGAATCAACCAGTTGTGAAATACTATCAAAATGTTATATATATATATATTTTTTAAATGGAACATTCCATTTTTCACGTGCAGGCTGAGCGAGGAGAACCACGGCTGAACAGAATGAATTCACAAAAACGTAAAAGAAATCGGCGAATCAGCGTTTTCCATTAAGCATGTGTTTGGTTGCTACGAAACTGCAGACGCTGGTGAGCACCTCTGTGTGAGGTTGGCACGGCCTTCGTGCGCACGGCGACAGGCATTGTCAGAAAGGTTTGGAATCTCAGAGATACACAGCAATGGCACGAAGGTGACGACAGGCTGGGCCACCTCAGAATAGTACGTCGTTTTTCCGTCTCTCCACTAAATATCAATATTCAAGTCTGGGTCCGCTCAGATACAAGTAAAATAAAATTTTTTAAGACCTGTAAACCATCTTGGTAATCAGACTTACGGATGTTTTACAACAAGAGGATGAAACTTGTTTATCAGGCGTGTTAGTTTCACAGCGACCCACCTAGTTCGTGAGGACCTGCACCCACGGTCCCTGCAGGGTGACGGTAGCGGTGATTCCCCTGGTTTAGAAGCTGACGGGAGACGCGATCCATTTACAACTCGGCGAGTGCCAAAGGCCGGTGAGGACGTGGAAGACAAAAGAGAAGACTGATGGATTTCCAGAACTAAGAAGATGATGCAGCAACACTCACGTTGCCCGTTCTGCGTTGGGGGGGGATCACCACGGCCTGAAGCGCTGAGAAGCTCGTTCTGCTGCTGGCTGTTGGCCAAGGGTCCCCCTTAGATCCCGGCCACGTGGGCCTCACCTGCACGGCAGCTTGCTTCATCACAGCCAGTGAGGGAAAGCGTGAAAGAGGAGACTCTGCCAGCTGCAAGTTCAATCTCTTTTAACCTAATCACAGAGGTGGCCCCTTTGTCATCTTCCGTCATTTAGAACCATGTCACCGGATCACCCCGTGTTCTGGGGAGGGGGTTATAAAAGGACTTGTGTGTCAGAAGCATCCCTGTGTGCTCACCACAGAGCGTTAGTTGACAGACAATATGTTGCAGTAGAAAAAAAAATAGATTTCGATACAAGACATGCATGAGTATGTGTTTTTGTGTGTGCGTGTGTGTGCCCATGTGTGCTGGCTAAATGACGGTGCTCAGTTTTGATCCATTTTCATATTGGGAAGCTGTAAGGTAAGCCACGTTGCAAGGTCACGTCTCCCACGAGCAGCTGTTTGGATGTGATTAGGCCGAGCGGTCCTCACAGACCGGCCGGGCGGCAGAGCCGTAACAGACATGCACGCATTTTGAAGACACAGCTGAAGAAACCAGGCAGATCGTGGGTGTGCCTTTTAGGAAGGCTGGTCCCCGTGCTGCCCGCAGAGACACCGTGGAAGGTGGGCAGACGCCCACACTGCGGCCCCGGCCACGTTCTGGTCCATCGCTGGCCCAGGCCACGTTAAAGCGAAAGGCCATGATGAGTCACAGACAGCGAAGGGGAGAGTGACAGGCTTTGATGTGGACACGGGGACGGCGAGCGTCCTCTCGCCCACCCACGCTGTGTGGCCTCGTTGGGTTTCCAAGCCGGGACGTGACTTTGAAACACTCGCAGCTCCCGGTGACACACGTGTGACTTATTACCTCTGTGTCGTGAGTGTTTGACACGTACGTGTGAGTACTAACGTATGGAACCTAAAATATAGTCAATGGCATGCTCACGGATGAACCGTTTCGTCATTTTTATATATCTAAGTTTGTTTTAAGGTGAATCATGCCGATTTAAGTCACTGAGAAGTGATCTTAACATTTATAGGCAGCGATTGTGAACTGAAGTGGGAAAACCACCTCGTTAAATTATAATACTGAGAGTGAAGGACTCGTTTCAGAGACGAAGAGCTACAGAGTTAATGAGTATGTTAAATGGTTGCAACCAAGGTCATGATCGTAACATAGACTCGAAAGTTCATTGCCTGGCCCCCTCACGTGTCCCTTCCATTCCCAAATGGACATTGTGTATTTGCCATTTGAAGACTAACTGCAGATCTGGTATCTGAGAGGGTGAACTAAGACAGTAATGATGGATATGAACTCTACATTTCAGGGAAGGAAGTTTGCAAATATTCATTTTCTCTCCCTGTGTATGTAATCTACAGTAAATCTCTGGACCAGTAAATATTTTTTATGACGTTGCGTTTACATGATGTAAGCATGCTTTTCATCATCGGGTTATAACGTTATTACGTCAGCTTATTGCACTTCCAATGAGGTGTATGATTCACATAGACACCTACAGGTGGTTGTCCACCGTGTATGTCAGGTGATGCAGACACCGCTGTCTACACACAGGGAAGCTGCAGGTGGGGCACGCATCCCTGCTGTGCTGGGGTGAGTGTGGAGCCAGTGGTTTTAACTCCGGGGGGTGGGAGTGGGGGGGGGTGAACATTCCAACTTGGACAGAGCAACGGTCCCGTTAGCTGTGACGCTGGAAGTGAGTGATGGTGCTTCCTCAAACCACATCGGTCAAATAAAAAGTGAGATGAACAGCTTTTATGGCCCATTGCGTGTGTGACTTCTATTCTGGAAATCTCCATAGATGTCCAGGAAATGACAGGAACTGTAGACACCCTTTATTTTCTTTCTATTGTAGAATGAGGTTTGACATGCGACTTTTCCGTCTTTTATTTCTGTAATTTATGCGGGAGAACTCAGTGTCTGAGGTCAGCGGCTCACAGCGAGTTATCGTCTTGCAAACAGGATTCGAGCGGAGGGCATGAGGGGCTTTCTACTAAGGAGGTGGAATCAAAGGTTTTCGGCAGAAGACACCACGGCGACGAAGAAGAAAACTAATGAGGCCTCACACTGAGGATAAATCTAACAATGCTGACCTTTTACATAGATTCTCACATATAAAATACACGCTGGTAGATTAAAATCTTTCCTCTGTAAATATTGAGATGACAATTAATGCTGATAACTCTTCCCACATTTTGGACCATGCAATTCTTGAGTTGTCATTGTCCACCTCAAAGCAATTCTATCCACATGATCGTGAAATACAGAAATGGTCTGAGAAAGCTTTTACGCTGCTGTTTTCGGAGGCAAATAATGAGTCACTGCACTCTTCATTAATTAAGCAAAAGAGGACAGAAAAATCTCGGGTCTTAAAGTCATTTCATCTCGTTTCAATTGCCAGAGGCACAGAGGGACACACAGCACGTTATATAACTCAGCTGTCTACACTGAAGGCTGCATTCTGTCTGGAAAACCAACCCAGGTCACCGTAGCTCAGGTCCTAATAATAATAGGACTTATTCTCTGACTGAAATACCCCTTAAGGTGAGACACATGGTATTCTGTGTACATAATATAGTCATTTTCAAGTTCACTTGGTGTTTTTATTTAAGGGATTTAAAACTTGATGTTCTGGCTTGAACGTTGCTCGAGCAGAAACGAGACCTTTGCAATGTCAGTCGTCACTCTTTAGTGTTTTAAACGGGAAGAAAGATTCGATGTGATCTGTTTCTTCGTCACTGTGAAGAAGACCACGAAACGAGCAGCGGGAATGCCTAGTGCCAACCTGGATCGGAACGGTGTGATACTGACCCGACACCCCTGTCCCAGCACTCCGCAGCAGACGCCGCCCGTTATCTCTGGCGGTGCGGGGTCTTCTGAATCCCGCTGCTGTTTACGACGCGGGATCACACACCAGCCCTGCACGCCTCTGCCTTTCACACTCGCAGGGTTCGGTGTGTTTGGGTTAATCCCTCCCTTGCGCCTCGGTTGCTAGGCAAAACCGAAAGAAAACAAAGGCATTCGTTTTTTTTGGACCAGCAAAGAGGATATTTACTTAATGAAAACTACCCAGTCCTCGGAAAGCTATGTTTAGATACTAGTACCATTAGCATTCTACAGAGAGATTGTAGACAGTGTTGGTCCAAGTGGCTCCAGAGACTAGAGAATGTACACATGTAGCTGAAAAGGAACTTCTGGAACGTTCGGTTCCTGATGGACACTCATCCTGAGAACCACCCTTTGTCACACGGTGGTTGTGGTTCAGCTGGATCCCAGCTTGAGTTGGACTCTGATTGCTTGGGCTAAGGAGATGTCACAAAATGATTCGTATCGGAGAAATAGGCTTATCAACCTGCTGGACCCTCATTAAGGAGTTAAATTGATTTTTAAGCAAGTTCATTCTAAGTTTGTATAACAAGGTTTTAACTCTTTTTTTGGTAATTATCTCTATCTGGTGCCACAGATGAGAAGACAAAGCCAGCAGGTGGCTGTGGCTGCCACCCACCCCACCCAGATCAGCCCCGGCCTCTGCCATGTAAACACCCGTCTCGGTCGCTCATTCTAGCCCCAAGGGCTTGAGCCACGGAATTGGTGAGCACCTGACACTGTTTCTTGCACGCTGGGCGGACGTGACCAGCCTAGGAGTTTACTGTTGAGAATACTCACTTCTCACTTAACGTACCGTACTTTCCTAACTCTAGATCGTGAAGTCTTTTAAGATAAATCATCTCTGCTTTATCAGTTTATCCGGACAAATCAGGCTGACCTAAACTGAACACAAAAGAGCATACGTATCCGTCCTGGTCCCCACCAAAACGAAACAGAACGAAAGCATCACTACTTTATATGTCGACTTATGATAACTGAACATAGACATAAAAGTAACGGAACAGTTGATGTATTTGAGAAGTTGTCCTGACTTTTGGTCCAAGAAGAATGAACGGGAGGAGATAATATGAAACCTAAGTTCTGATAAATGAGTTAAAACTCATGTGAATCGAAAAAGATGCTACTGAACATACAATAGAAAAACATCTGATTTAAAACTATTTTAATTCTCGGGAAGTAAAGAGGCAGCCCGTGCCACCGCCCCTCCGGGGGACAGCTGTATCGTGTAGACCGTCAGAGTTCCAAGTCTGGCGGGACAGAAGCCAGCCCCTGGGGAGCCCCTCGGAAATGTCGGGGTGTTAGGCACACGAACCAGACGCCCCTCCTGATCACGTGGCGCTGAGCCGGGGGCAGTGTCCAACTGGGGCGACCCGAACCCCTCCTTGGCCAAAGTGGGTCTGGTTTCGCATCTACTTGGGGTTCAGAGCCTCTCCGTTCGTTTCTGAGTTCTCACAAAAGGAACTAACTGGCCCGTGAATTGTCGCTGAACTTGGATTTTGGTCAACGAATTACAGGCCAGCTCACTCACGTCCTTCCTCTGCCTTCACTGACCGGTGCCTGGTGGCTTCGTTCACTGTGGGGTCACTCACGGAAACCCGTCTGAACCCTACCCACACGACGGCAGCCATAGTTGTTCGTTTCAGTTCATTTCGATTTGTTCAAAAGATTAAATCAACCTATGAATCAACGCTTGTATTTCACGAATCTTAAAAGAAGTTCCAGTCTCTTCCATCATCCTGTCTACACATAATGCGATAATTAAGTCCAAAGCATCTGACTTGTTATCAGTTTTCATTGAGAGAGGATGGAGGGCATCGCTCAAAGCGAACAGGACGAGCGGAGGGCGTGGGGCTTCCAGTGCACAGCAGATGTCAGCGCCATCCAGGTGTGCCACAACCCCGGAGTGCCTCGCGGGCAGCGGTCACATGGTTGGTGCTCGGGACCCAAGTTAAACCCAGCCACCAGCAAGGACAAACCCTGACAGTCAGAATGACCCTCAGATAACTACAGTTAACCAGTCACTAAATGGTGCAGCCAGTATTCGGGCTCGGAGCTATCACCCTTCTCCTACAACACGCGGCCTCCCCCTAAAACGCAGGCTTCCTCTTCACGTGCAATGTGCTTTCATGTCAGCTAAGATTTTAGCTCGTATCACTTTTCTATTTTCAAAAGAAAAAAAAAATCATACGTTCTTATGATAAACTGTACACTCAATTCAAATAAACCATATTTTTCAACAGTAGCGACGTAGCGTTTAACGAATCTCATGTAAGGTGGTTTAATGCCCCATAAAGCTGGACAATTGGGGATTTGTCACATTTAACGACCATTTTTCTAATGTCCCCATTTCCGCCGGAGTGTTTTTGGACAGAAGTGATAGACTTTGTTTAAAAAGTGCAGTCCAATGAAATTTTAGTGCATACTTTTTTATTCATTTGCAGCACCGGGGTCATTTGATAACCTTAACTGCGGCCTGAAACTGAATTGATATCAGTCAGCAAGAAGAAAATCGGCGAAGTAGAAAAAAAATAGGAATTTTAATGGTGGCAAATGCATTTTCATTAAAGGCATATTTCATTACAATAACTCTTAAATTCTTTCTCTTGTGAGCTTTTTAAAGAACACCGAAGGTCACATACAAATTTAAAATAAGTTCTTACATCATTTTTTGACACGAGTTATTTTAACTATGCTGCGAAAACTCATTTCTTTGAGGCACGATTTTCTTGTATTGGTCCATCCCTTTTCTCGTTTTTCTTTATGTGCTGCATAAACTCGTATACTGCTTTTCATTGGATAAGGACAATGTATGCCGTTATATCTTTCAAGGATTTGCGTTAAATCTACAGAGATCTTATTCCTTTATCTCTTTTGATTTGGGTTTCAGTTAAGTTGCTTGGAAATCTCTAATGATTAGATAAAATCTGAGAAGACTGCTAACCGCATAAAAAAAATATCCTGCATTAATCCCTACCACCGGCATTAAGGCTTGCACAAATGGCACAGACAATTTTAGCATCTCATCCTTGGGCATGTGAGTGAGCAGTGACCCGGGCACATATGTGAGTTCAGCGACCATTTTTAGACACATATTCTTGTCTAAATATTTAAAAGAACATTTTAAATATAACATTTAAAATAACATCACAAATATTTTATATACACAACAGATTTTATATTGTATACAGTACAAATAGAGTATCACTTGGATAGTTCCGTATTTAACACATTTTCGCTGAGTTGTATGACGTCGTACAATACTTAGTTGAATAAGGTGAGAATCTGAATTTTCCAGACTACAGGGTGCACAGGGTAAAATGAAGTCCTTATTAAGAATGCCTGAGACACCCACGGATGGCCGTATTCAACATGGCTCCATTGTTCAAACTTTAACTTATGTAAAATAATCATAGGATAACTTTTTGTTGAAATAACTGATAATTAAAAAATGAAGCATTCTAGGGTTTTATGGTATAAAATATTGAAGATAGCCTTTTTCGTGAAAACAGTCCAGTACTTAAAAATGTAAGCACAGCTGTGAATGCAGCTTTGGGTCGGATGTGTAATCGCTTCTATTCACTTTATAAGGCAATGGCAGAATGACATTCCATGAAAGAGCATCATTTTCAATTATTAAATGAAGAGACACATTTTTTAAATAGCAGTTTTAGTTACCATAAAATGCAGGACTACATAGAAAAATCCTTATGTCTTTTCACCTTATTTCCAAGTAATTACTCTTTGGGTATCAAAAGTGCAATTCTCTTTTTTTACTGAGAATTTTATACCATGATTATTCCTATATTGGAAATGTTTAAAATTCCAATTGTTCGAATTTATGAAACTTCCAATACAGTAACAGAGTGCTAATTGGATTTCACTGAGTATGAATAATTATACTAGTACCACTCTATGATAATCCTGTCTACAGTGGCTCTTTTCATTTAGTGAGTATTCAGATGTTTCCAGGGTCCAGCGAAAAGAGAAAATTTATATATAAATATAAAATTTACATATATATATATATATATAAATATTTTTATTTATAAACTGGAGCATTTTCTTTTTCAGAAATTCTATTGTCAGTGTATAGAAACGCTACCGATTTGGTATGTTAATTTCGTATTCTGAAACTACTGAATTCATTGGTTGGATCTAACAGCTGTTTGGTGGATGCTTTAGGGTTTGCTCTATATAATGTCGTTTTACTTTCTTCACTCCCGTGCTGATTTCCTTCTCTGATTGCTGTGGCGAGGGCTCCCAGGGTTCTGATGAATAGGAATGGGCACCCTTATCTTGTCCCCCAATCTCGGATGAAAAGCTCTCAACCTTTGCCATTGAGTATGACGTCAGCTGTGGGCTTGCCGTATATGGCCATTATTATGTTGAGGTGTGTACTTCCTGTATGTACCCACTTCCTAAGAGTTTATCATTAACAGATTGTTGTCACATGCTTTTTCTGCATCTATTGAGGTGACCATATATTTTTTTTCTTTCATTCTGTTAATTACATTGATTATGTATGTTCAACAGTTTTTGCATCCGAGGGATAAATCCCAGCTGATCGTGGATAGTGATCCTTTTCATATGTTGCTGGCTTCAGAGTGCTAATATTTTCTTCAGAATTTCTCTGTGGTCCCCAAGGACACCGGCCTCTAGTTTTCTAACGGTGACCTTTCCCGGCTTCGGTGTCAGGCTCATGGTAGCTTTGTAAAATGAGTTTGTTCCCCTCTTGTTTTATCTTTGAAAGAGTCTGAGAAGGGTTGGCGTGAATTCTCCTCTAAATATTGGGAGTATTCAGCCATGTAGCCATCTGCTTCTGGGGTTTTCTTCGTTGGGAGATTTCTGATTACTGAATCGATCAGTAATTGGTCTGTTCAGATTTTCCATTTCTTCCAGATAAAGCATGGATGTGTTTTTATATTCTCAGCATTTTTCTATTTCCTCTAGACTGTCGTTTCTTGGTGTACAGTTGTTCATAGTAGCCTCTTATATTCTTTCGTATTTACGTAATATCAGCTGTAATGTCTCCCTTTTCGTTTATAATTTTATTAATTTCGATCCTTTCTTTTCCTTGATTAGTCTAAATGTCAAGCTTGTGAATATTTTCTAAGAACTAACTCTTAGATTTACTAATATTTTCCACTGTTTTTTTCTGTTCTGTTTCATTTATTTCTGCTATAATCTATTTCTTTCCTGCTAATGTGGGCTGTTTGTTCTTTTCCTAGTTCCTTTCAGCATCGAATTAGGTTGTTTATTGGAGGTTTTTCTCGTTTCTTAAGGGTATTTATTGCTATGAACTTTCCTCTAGAACTGCTTTTGCTTTTTTTGTGCGTTTATGCCACGTACGTATATTTTTATGATGTTCCTTAGGGACCGTACTTCCGTGGAAAGAACTGTCTTTGGTGTTCCTCGTAAGGCAGGTCTGGGGGTGAGGCATCCCCTCAGCTTTCGTGTGTTCAGGAAATTCTTTACCTCACTTGCATTTCTGAAGGACAGCTTTGCCAGATATAGAATTCTTGGCTGACAGGTTTTTCTTTTTTCATTCAATATTTGGAATATGTCATCTCATTCTCTCTTGATCTAAAATATTTCTGTTGAGAAATCCACCGAGAGTCCTCTAAGAGTTAAGTTTAACGTCTGGTTTTCTTGCTGCTTTTAAA
>PVKZ01004853.1:0-67836 GCA_004027375.1 Macroglossus sobrinus
CTCCTCCTCCTCCTCCTTCTTCTTCTTCTTCTTCTTCTTCTTCTTCTTCTTCTTCTTCTCTCTCTCTCTCTCTCTCTCTCTCTCTCTCTCTCTCTCTCTCTTTCTCTCTCTTTTTTTTCTGTACCTTGACTTCTGTAGGCCACAAGTTTCACTGCTTAAATCCTATGAATGTTGGTGACTGACTCACTGTTCTCCCAACTGCTAATTATAATGATAAGTAGCTCTTTTTTTTGATGAAGCTAATCTATGAGGCTAGCATGGTACTATGTACTTAGGAAATATTGTGCTATATAATCTTTAAAAATCCTTGAATTTGAAAAAGAAGATACTTCAATTTATAAAGTTTAAGTGAATTTCTCAAAGTTATGCAACTTGGAAATGTGGGGGGGGGAAGAAATTGTAACTCTTGTAACTCAGGTCTAGCCATCTAGAAAGAATCTCACCCTCTACAGCGAGAATCTGCCTAAGATGGGAAGCCATGGAGGGCAGCACCCAGGTGTCGTTGACCATCTTTGGAACTATTTTTCTTACTCTAGAGTTTTGTCTGGGACCAGAGCTCTCTTGTGTTTTGTCTGTTTGTTTTTGTTCTGTTTTGTTTTTTAATTACACAGTGTTGCAGAAGACATACTTGCTTGTGGCAGAAGATAAACTGGGATGCCAATCAATTCCATGAAAATATTGCACTATTGTAAACGTGTTGTTTTTGTGTACAGAGACTACCAGAAGACTGTGAAGCAGGCAAAGTGTAAGCAGGGTGAACAATCAACCCAGTTTGCCTGGGACTTAGAGAAATCAAGCCTTTCGGTGAAACTTTCAGAGCTAAAACCAGTGAAAGTCCTGGGGAAAGCAGAACAAGTTGCTTACACTGAAAACAGGATCATTTTCATCTTACAGGTGAGAAAATCAGAATGAGCTTCACCACCAGTGCGTGGCAGAGCCAAAGCTTCAACAGCCACTTTCTGATTCAAGGGCCAGTGCATGATCTGCCACCTGACCAGGAACTTATTCTAGTAAAGTGAGGAAATTTTAAATGGATAGGGGCTAAATAAATGCTATCACATGGTATAAGAGACTGGAACAAAAATCTAGCTTTTTAACTAGAGAAAATATTAATATTTGAAACAGTTAATTCCTGCTCTAACTTGATTTTTCTATATATTTTTCTAATGGCTAGTATAGAATGAACATGTCAGGAGTCCACCATTTCTATATGAAATAAAAATACTCTTTTTTCTTTACCATTACACTATAATAGATATATTATTTTACTTGTAGTCACTGCAAGTGATATGGTAATAATTTGTTTTGAAAGACATTTTAATACAATCTTTCAGTGTTTATGTCAGTGAAGACATGCAGATATATTTTAGGGAAGTGGTCCAAGATATTATGGATATTGTTTAGAGTTAAAAAAAAAAAGGATATCAAAGTGCAATTCTGAGGCAGATTCTACTACAAATTTAAAATCATTAGTGCAACTGAATACATTAAAAAAATTGGCCACTGAAAAATTTAAGAAGGCACTAAATATTCAGAATAATCCTACCAACATTTCTACACCAGAAAAAAAGGCAGGAAACTGAAGATAATAAGATTAAAACCTTGCACACTTTTTTTTCTGGAGCATCCTCTTATAGTGGTTCCAATCAAATGGAACTAGGGATATGAGTCTCTTTCTCTCTTAAAAAATTCAAGAATCTCTAGCTCACACAATCTACATTTTCCAAGAGAGGAGAGGAAGCAGTAGATAAAAAAATTATTTGCATAAAAAGAAAAAAGATCTTAAAAAATAACACACATATGTCTTAGTAAAGAAAAAATAAATCATTAACTCATACCAATTACTTCAAGAAAGTTTCTCCTGAAAGAAAAATTTAAAAAAAAATTATACAAGGGTTTTGCACATTTCTTTATCTCAAATCACTTCAGGCAAGAGTGAATATGATGTTTTCTGGAAAATGGTATAGATGTCTCAAAAGTGGATCAACTAGAGAAAAAAAAAACCTCACTAGCAGGAGTGAGGTAAAAAAAGTGTGTGTGTGTGTGTGTGTGTGTGTATCTATCTATATCTATCTATATCTATATCTATATCTATATCTATATCTATATCTATATCTATATCTATATCTATATCTATCTATCTATCTATCTCTCTCTCTCTCTCTCTCTCTCTCTATATATATATATATATATATATATATATATATATATATATATATATATATTAGCATATCATATATTCTGTGTGACTGCTAGGAAAGAAAAGCGAAGAAATGCAGAGCAGACCTGGACTCAATTACTTTCCCAACCACAAATGAAAAATATTGCTGTGAACAGATGTCTTCCCATTTGTAATCTTGCTACAAATAAGTATGTAGTCCTTTTCACAACACGATGCTTGGGAGGAATATTAGAGTGTTGTCCTAGTGCTGAATGGAGGAGATGCATGCCAGCTCAGCTCGAGGATGCTGAGGCCACGCTCTGTCTATTCACTCTAATTATGATGAATGAACACACACAGAGGTTTTCAGCCTGGAGAATCAGAGGGTTAAACCCATAGCTTCTTTTTAAGAGCTCACTCAGCTCTTTCAAGAATGTGCGAATTAGCAGAAGTACATGTGCTGTCCCCTGAATTGACTTTCTTCCAGAGGAGACCCTTGACCTTAAAATTCTCTGGCAACAGCATCATTAGGTGCTGTGTAATTAAATGTGCCAATAAAGCATGGCCATGTTTAAAGCAACAGGAAGGATTTTCAGCAATGACGAACACACATTTTAGATTAGACCCATCAAAGGAATGAACGGATAAAGCTGTCTTTTTTTTTTTTTTTTTTTTTTTTTTGCTTTAAGGGCAGAATCAGTTGATATCTGAGCTAGAATTCAAAATCAAGAGAGCCTTTCACTCTTTCCTACACTGAGAACACTTGCTTCTTATGGTGAACAAGAGTGAAAAAATAAAGTTCTTTCTCATGTTACCATTCCATTATTCATGAATAATGAATCTTTTGGAGGTTTGGGCAATGTCTAAAGTATTATTACTAATAAACATATGTAAATTTGTTTATTAACTGGATAATTATTGTCACTTATCAGCACTGATCTAGGCATTGAGGTTACAGTAGTAAATAAAACAAACTTTTCTCATGGTTCTTACATTCTATTTTGGAGAGACAGAAAAATATAGAGAGAATATTTCCAATACCAAAATGTATTAAATGGATAATATATGTATATATTACATAGGAGAAATTACAGAGTGGTATATCTAAGAGAGTTATACTAATTTGCATAAAATCACGTAACTATTACTTCATGGGGCTAGAATTAAACTGAGTTTTTACTATGCCAGGTATGGAGTTAGTGTGACTTAATGTATTTATAGCATGTTTATTTTGAATAAAATCTCCTTCAAAACAATATTTCATTCCACAGGTACAACATTGTCTCTCCTAAGATTTATTAGATTGTAGTCTATGGACCAATGGTGGTAAAATACCCTAAAAGTATGTTAACTGATTGTTTCTCCTATTAACAAGACTGTAAGTGGGGTGGGGGGTGGATAATTGTTATTTAATTTAAAAAAAGTTAAAAAGAAAAGTTTTCTCATTCCAAATAAAATGCTTCAATGATAGAAGTGACTGTAATAAAGAAAAAAAAAAAAGGACATATATTCACTTTTTCCAGAGCTCCTTGTTCTTGTAAATGTTTTCCTTCTTATCATCAATGAAACACGTCTAGGTCAGCAATAAGTCTTTCTTGGAGAACTTAAGTTGCAAAGCACAACTGTGGAAGTATAGGTTTCTGCAGCTACCTCTTGGCAACCTCTTCAAGGAGAGAAAGAGTATATCTTTCTCTCAACCCCAAGGTCTCCAGTTTCTCCTCTACGCACCCCTGATAGACTTATAGAAAATAGTGAGATGCTTCAGTCAGCTACCTTCCTTCTTAGCATCTTTGTTTTCTTTTTCCTTCATTCTTCTGAACAATTCCTGTTCTCTTGTCTGTTGACACTAAAGTATCTTGACCTTCACATTGGCCTTCTCTGGCAGGTGCCCCAGGTTCTGAACCTCTTTTCTTCACTTCCTTTGTTATCAAAAGCTATTTTCAGCAAGCTAATCACAATGAGAAGGGGCTGACAAATTAATAACTGATTCTAAAGACAGCAGTGTGCAGAGCAGTGCAGTAGAGTGCCAAGAGCATATCACCACCCTAAGCTAAGCCACAATCTTGTCTCAACTAGACTACCAGAGAAGGGTCTGATCTGAGTCCCTTCTCATGTTTTAATATTGAGGTATTGTTTACATTTACATAGTAAAATTTGACCTTTTCAGCTGTATAAATCCATAAATGCTGACAAATTTATATCACAATTCAGATATAGACTATTTCTGTCTGTTTCCCAAATTTTCCAGAGCCCCTCTGTAATGGATCCCTAACCCTGATCTTTATCCCCGGTAAGTACTGAACTGATTTTTGCCCCTATACTTTTGCCTTTTGTCATCTAAATGTCATATACAATGGAATTATACAGTCTAAAATAAGTCAGATCCTACCAGCCCTCTGCTTAAACCATTCCAATGGCTTGCCATGGAATAAAACCACACTCTTCAGCAGAGCCTATATACTCTGCTACTCAGTCCTCAAAAAGATGCTGAAGCAATGACCCCCAGTATCTGTCAATATGGTCTTATTTAAAAACAGAGCTTTGCATATGTAATTAAGTTGTATATTAAAATGATGCCATACTGAAGTAGACTGGTTCCTTAATTCAGTGTCTTTATAAGAGAAAAGATACAGAAACACACAGAGAGACTATCATAAGACACACAGGGGGAAGACAAGGCAGAAACTGGAGTTCTATAGCTGCAAGTCAAGGAAGTCCAAGGATTGCCAAGGACCACCAGCAGCAAGCAGAGAAAGTTTTGCCCAACCAACATCTTAGTTTCAGAGTTCCAGTCTCCAGTAGGAGAAAACAAATTTCTATTATTTTAAGCCACCCACTTTGTAGTAACTTCTTGTGGCAGCCACAGAGAACAAATATACCTGCCTATCTGCCTCACTCCAACTCAAGATGCTCTTCGTTTAGTTGGCAACTCCCCAGCCACATGGGCTTTCTTCAGTTATTCAAATGAACTGCATCTTTCCCACCTGAGATCCTTCACACAGGTTGTTTACATTCTTTCCTCTATTCTCTGCCTTGTTAAAATCCTACTCATCTGTCAAGGCTCAGTTGAAATGCCATTTTCTCTGAGAATAATTCCTTGATCCTCTAAAATAAATTAGGCTGATTTGCATTGCTCTCTAAACTTTTCCTTGTAGCATTTATTTCAATTTATAATTAAATATCTGTTGATTTATTTATTTGCCTTTTGTCCCTAACAATAAATTGTAAGCTGTGAAGTCCGGGCCCATTATTTTTTGTGTTCCCCATTGTGTATTTGTGTGTGTGTGTGTGTGTGATCAAAAAAATTTAATTCATAATCTTTAGCTTTTATTCCTAGAAAGACAATCTCCAAAAAATTAGAAATTGTGACTGTTGAGATTCTCTTACTTCAACTGCCACTGCCATCTTCATTCTAGTTCTAAAGTGTTCTTTTTCTCTGTAGTAATAATGAAAACAAAAAGAAAAACAAACCACCAAAACCAGCTCTAATCCCCCTTAACAATGCTGAGGCAGAGTGAAATATTTCAAAGACTTTACCAAACTCAAAGGGCATACAGGAGTGTAATGCTTGTTGTTAAACAGTTGATAGAGGTTGATATACAACATCTCAGGTGATCTATCCTATAACTCAAAGTTGCCCTATGACCACTGCTCCAGATATTTTAAGTCTGTCTCAAGATACACCCAGCAGGTACTCTTTTAGACATGAAGATACAATGTGGTTCAGATAAAGAAACTAAGGTTTCTACATTGTACATGCCAAGGGCTATTCTTTAAAGGCCTTGCTTTCTGCCTAAGATACAGAATCTGTTTGTTTCTAGGTGAGTGACCTCAGGAAGGAGTATCCTTTCAGAAAAGGTCCCTTCCGCACACCCTTCTACATAAAGGTGTCATGCTCTCTCATCCTTCTGTGTATTCAATTCTATGACAAATTCATAACCATGTCAGGAACATACAATCTTTTATACCAAAATTCCATGTGTTCACTCATAAAGGCTTGCTTTTATCAGTACCTTCCATTGAAAAGTTTGACAGAAAATCAACTTTTTCTTTTATATATCCCCACGGTGCTAGTACTCAGTATATGCTTAGACAACCCACGTGGACTGAATCAATATTTAATGTATGTTATTTTAGCTCTCCACAGGAATGCCTTCCTGAGGACTGTGCTAACTTATTTTATGAGCTTAGAATTTTATTAGTGTACACATAACTGATCTGAAGTCAATTCACCTTTCTAAATATATACACAAAATATATAAATATATATACAACTTGGACGTACAAAAGCTGCATATTAAAATGAACACTGTTTAACATTAGGTGCTGAGAGTCTTAGGTTGTTATCTTTACAGTAATGTCAACCTTCAATTTGAGGGAAATTACAAGTTCCCTGGAAATACCTGGGTCACAGGTAAGCAATGACCATTGTCTTTTGTGCAGAATTTTGACTTAGCTTTACTGAGTATTCCAGGGGCTATAAAGAAGTTATAATGCTCTTTGGGCTTTATTTCAAGGTACTTGTCGGGTCATAAATGGTACATCATTATGTGAATTCAACCTATATCATGTCATTAGGCTATTTGCTAGTATCGAGGGAAAAAAAAAACTCCAGGTATAATAACACACATTCTCTTTCCATCAAAAGACAAAATGTGTTTTGTACGGGTATAATCCATTAATGGCCACACTGGTCTGGCTTTGCTCTAAAATAATGGACATTTCAAAGGTTGAGAGGAGATGACACTACTTTAACAAAGCAGTTGTTCTATTGTGATTTTGAAAACAGAAATGCAACTCTTTCCCCATCATCAACTTGATAACCCAAGAAAAAAGAAGTTTTTAGAAGCTATAAATGTCTCAAAATGAGAATGTTGCTCTTTTGTCAATTTTGCAGAAAATGATAAACTACAGAACCATGGATAGTCATAAATTCTCTTTGGGTGAGGGTAAGCTCCAGTGATACTTACCCAAAAGTAATATATTAATATAGATAATAAAAGAATAAGTGAGAATATAAAGAAAACTTGAACAAACAAGAGAGAAGGGTAGTAATATCTCCTAAAATCACCCAAGGTAAAATAACTCACTGAGGTGAAAAGTGCTATTTTTAAATTACAAAACGTGAACACTAAATGAAGGTATAAAACTGAAATGGTATATGCTGGAAAATAACCCCATATGTATTTTGTCAACTCAACGAAATAAAATTCTAAGCAGAGCAACTCCAGAATTTCTAGACACCAGGAGCTTAGGAACAGTGATGATGCTAGAGAAGAAAGCCAGAGGAATATTTTAAAACTATGTTTGCATTGCAATGAGACTTAATTCAATTTACACACTATAATTTTTTAAGTCAATTTTTCTAAAGAAACTTTAAGTCACACTTAACATGGAATTGAAAGACTATTAATTGTCTATAATAAAAAATATTGTACATATTTTTATGGCTGCATGTAGGAAAGAAGTTTGATGGACTGATGAGCAGAAAGAAAAATTGGAATAAAAAAAAAAGTAAAGATGTAGAAATAGCTTACTCTATTGCCCCTGAAACAAATCTGCTATTTAGCCAAACTAACCATTTATCAGTTCTTCCCTATTACTCTGCCAAATGTTTAACTTGAATTGATATATATATATATATATATATATATATATATATATATATATATATATATATATATATATATATATATATATAAATTGGCCTAGAAATTTATGCCTTTTTTCAGTTAGGTTGGATCAATTCTTTAATTACCACGGTGTTTTGTTGTGACCATCTTTTTCATCAACCATCTTTAATATAGTAAATAGTTCTTCCTGAAAGCCAAACGAGGCCCTAATTTATTTACTATCTAAATCTGGATGCTGGCATATTGGTTTCCTTAAAGCTCTACATAGAGATGTACAAACAACATAAGCCAGAAGGCAAGCACAGGTATATAAATGAGATAAGAAAATTTTCACATCCTAGTAAAGCAGCTCAAATCAGCAAGTATGACCCAGGTCATATTTTCAGAACTAAAGGAAGGTTTACTTTTTAACAGCATCACAAATTTTGCCATGAAATCTTGTTCTTCATACCATGGATGTCAAGCTGGGCTAATCTTGTGTTCATTGTCAAAACAATAAAATAAAGTAAATTATTGAAATGTTGCAGAGATGGTTCTAAACCCTTTACAAAATTAATCTACTTAATCCTCACAACGGTCTTCTGAGACATCTCTCTTTATCCCTGGGACACCATTGAAAAAACTGAGCAGAGAGATCCCATATCATCAAGTGGATGGCAATCATGGGATTTACAGCTCAGCAGCCCTCTGCCAGAGGCTAAGCACTTAGCCACTGCACTACTCTGCCCTTCCTCCTACGATCCATTTGGTAGATGCACCTTCCATTTGTTAATACTCCTTTGGTGGGGATGGGAGTAATGCCCTGTTTAGTCTATAAAATAAGAAAAACAATTACTATTTTCCTTTGATAATTAAAACCTTTATCTTGTTTGTTGCCAGCCTACAGTTTGTAATATGGAATGCACTTGGTATGTGCTTTCTGAAAAATGAATAAATCATGTCAAATACCACTCTTGCACACAAATATCCCAGTATTAATCAAACAAGTACAAGTCTCAACAGAGGTAGCAAATGTCCACTCTAGTGTGACCTAACCTTGATCACAGGTAATATTCTATATGTCTCCTATTTTTTCATTTTAAAGTAAAGCCATCCCCTATCTTTTTTTTTTTTTTTGATAAACCAAGACTCAGAATAGAAGAGAAAAAAAAAATATCTCTTACTCTCAAAGATGCCAGTCCCAATACTCTCAGATGTCAGGAGCTCAAAACACAATGCAACCTTCCATTAGTACCAGAAGGAACTTGACCTTGAGAAAACTTATCATTGACTGGTACCAAAGGGATTAGCAAATGCTCCATTTTCTGACTGTCTTCAATTACTCTGCTGAGCAATTAAAATGCTAATTAAAACACAATCCAAAGGTTATGAAATAACATGCTCACATGTCTATCCTACCATAAAGATAACTAATAAGGTCAGCAAACAAAGAATAAGGTTAGAAAGAGTTGAATCATAATCATTTTAATGCTCAGTTCTTTTATGGGCTCATGATGACCATACATATCATCATTCCCCAAATACTTAATATGAATCAGCTTATTTTTTTATTAAAACTTGCTCTAAGGAAAACAACTTTATTAATATAGACAATCACAGAATTTTTTTTAATTTTTGAAAGGTAGGATAACATATAAATCAGTCAAGCTCTGTATGATTAATTGAAATATTGATAACTCAATTGGCATAATGTTGAGGGCTATGAGGTTTTCACGACTGTCATTTTAATAACCTAGACATTGAGTTTTTTATTACTCATTCACAGCTGCATTTGAGAGTGGGTTGAAACAGTTTTGAATTATTTAGTTTTGTTTACTGCTGCCCTTATATTCGAGTATCACTGCACTGATATTCTTTATTTACAGCATATAAGATGAAAGTATTAATTTAAAACCTGAGAAGACATATTAGAAGTTAATAGTGAAAATCTATATCTAAAAAATAGTCTGCATGGGGGAAGGAAACTTTCCTAATCATTGCCATATACCAAAGATCTAAAGCTGTATCTGGCTCAAGAGAAATGTTATATATGTTGATATAACTAATTCAAAAAATTTTAACCAAACATAATTCCTCAGGAATGCCAATCTTCAAAATGGGAGACATCTCTTTTCTAAATAAATTATATCTTGTAATGAAAATATAAATATTTAAACATATTCTAACCAAACTTTTGTCTAACTTCAGCATATTCAAATAACTAAATAGCAATCAAATTACGTTTTTTAAAAAATTTTACAGGCATGTGTAAAGAAATGGGGCTGAACTTTTAAATTTTTTCTTTTCAAAGAGACTTTTGAAAAAATGCTTTATATCTATATTGCCCGCCCCCATTTTATCTGCAAAAGAAGTTTCTCAAATTCAGTCTATTTGTTCTGCTTTTACAGCCAACCTACTCCCCACCCCTAGTATTACTGCAATTCCTTTCACTTGTCTCAACTTCAGTCTCACTCTAATTTATCCTCCAGTGTATTATCTCCCTTTCTAAAACAAACTATGTTTAGTATTTAAAACACACGCTAAGATAGCTACACAACAGGGCCAAGTCCAAACTCTTGAAAATGCCTTTTAAAGTAGTTTTAATAGGACCTTAAATCGTCCAGCCTCTTTCCAAACCCTAGTTGCTAATGGACCAAATTATTTTAGCGTTCTGAATCTTTATTCATGTTTCACCTTCTGCTTGGAATGTTTTTTTTCCATATGTACTCGCATATTATTTGATGTTTTGAACTAATTTTAAAATTTTAAAATTTTAAAATATGCTCACTTCATATAAATTGATTTATATTATGAAATTAAGAGGATCCTCTGCTGATAAAGAAGATTTGGAGTCGACACAAGACATGAAAGAAATTTATAACAATCAAGTTACAAGAATCAACATCACACGCATATATGTATACGTATTTATGTATATGTGTTTGTGTGTAGGTATGGGCTTACAAAATATATACTGCTAAGATATACTTTACCATTGATCTAGCTCTTTTATTTTAAAGAGATATTAACTGGGAAATGATTTTTTAAATTGACACAAAAGCCTTTTTTTGGTAGTATGACGTTGCCCAAACCGAAATTACATCAAAATTGAGTAGATCTGCTGACAAATTAGTAGGTTTTACATGTGTTCACACTTTTATAAACCATACAGTAGAGGTATCCAAACTTGAATACCCATGGGGATATACATTTAGCAGAGGCAGGCTATAAGACAGTTGACGGTAAGCTGTTGTATGCTTATGTGAGCACAATATTGGCTTACATTTATGTCCTTCAGAACACTGTGTGGGCCTATCAAACAGTCAAGCAAACTATTCTAAGGAGTGTATTTCTCAAAGCTACAAGTTTATGACCGCTGACTTTAGCATTTTCATTTAGGTTGCTACCATTTTTAGCTTTAGTTTTCTGTAGTATATTTCCTATTCAGAGAAAGCACACAAGACAATTTTGAATATAAGTATATTCACAAATCATAATCATCAAATGATTTAATAGTAACACAGAGTACCTTGGTTTGTAATTAGACTAGCCTTGACAAGACTGCTCCAAAGATTCTATCAGTGACTCGGCACAACAAATATTTATTAAGCATCTACCATCTCTAGAATTGATTTGGTACCTGGAGATTAGAAGGTGCATCAGGCCTGATCTCTGTATTTACAATGCTTGTAAAGCAGTGAGGGAGACTATTGTAAACAGCTAATTTCAGCATGTAATATTTTAGGTAATTATATAAATATTCAACATATGTTTGTAAAAAAAATATGTGAGTGAATAAAAAAAAGAAAAAAATGGTGTAAGTGTGGATGGGGTGCTCTAGGAACACAAAGAAGGAGCAAACAACTCAAACTTGGTAAGAAGAAAGGAATAAAACAGGTTTCTGGAAGACATATTCTTGAGGACAAGTAGGAATTTGCCAAGCTAAGAAGAAAATCTGGGGTTCTAGAAGGAGAAATAAAAGAATATAAAGGAAATGACATCAAGACATGTAACTTGATACATATTCTTTGCAACTCAATGCTCACGAGTCTTTTTAAATGGCCCTATATAAAAGGGCTGTAAAAATATGCATTATTAATTTTTGTAATAAATAGCTGTTAATATTGTTAATTTAAAATTTGGGAAATACAGTAGTTAAAAAGAAGAGTTGTGCAGAAAACAATAGCATACACTTTTTATAAGTTTTCAATTTATTATTTTTGCATGCCAAACTGTGCTAGGCATGCAGCTATTCCTCAAAAGAACGAAGTTAAAATATTAAACCTAAGGGAGAAAATAAGAAAGGTATTCGGGGCAATCAACCTCAAAAGGAACCCTCAAGGATTCTGAAATACTGCATCTGATCATGTTCACACTCGTATCTTAACCCTCAGTGATACCCCATAGGGACTGTCCTTCTTTCATTGTATTGAAAGCCCAGACAAAATTGCAGGAGGAAGCTTTTCATGATACCAAAAACGCTGTATAAATCTCCAACCAAAAGTCATAGAACATATTGAAGTGACAATCACTACTTCTTTCTTACCATCAAACACCACCACTAAAACCAAGAAGACATAGATTGAATGGCTAAATCATTAGCCCCTTGGGAAAGCCTTTCAAATAGCAGACTCAGTTTTCTATCATCCTGTATGATTTCAAGCAAATTTTCTTGCTTAAATTCCATTTGCAGGTGAGTACTGGGGTAAGATTGACATCAGAATATCAGAGAAATCGGGGGCGTGTAATGCATGTGTGTGTATGCATCTCTGGGGATATAAACTCATATATGTATATTCATATCAATTCATATATATAAACTCACATTATATATATATATATATATACACATAAACTCATATATATATGTATATAAACTCATTATATATATATAAACTCATTATATATATACATATATATATATATATATATATATTCTAAAACTCTCATTATAAGAGCAGCTATTAGGTTTAAACATACTTATGAAATGCATTTGCATTCCTAAACTTTTTGCAGCCTTGAAAACCCTATGCTGTTCTATTTTTTTGGTTTTTTTTTTTTTTGCCCTTATCTCACTGTAATTAGGCCTGCTAAAGAAAATGTAACATGCATTGTACCAATGCAGAACTTTGTCCAAGATATGACTCAAACCAAGTAGCTTCTAAGAAAAATCATGTCATTACTTTTCACAAGATTGCTTAAAATTGAAGGTGTTTGTACAGTGTGGCTATAGAGGCCAAAAAAGTAGCAATGGCCCACAAAAACCACTGCTACTGTTATTGATAATAACACTGACACCATCCTGCTTCTACTCTGAGAGTAAAATCTTTGGGCTGCAATTATGTCACTTCATTTCTGCATTGCAAGTACTAGTGTAGTGCCTACACTATGATGGGAATCCATTATGTCTATGCTAAATAAATAAGAAAATATTGAATTCTTTAAAGACTACAAAGAACTATTTATGTGTTACTGTTTTGAATTTATAAAATAAACTTTCTAGGGATTATTAAACATGACCCCAAAAAAGTGGCTCAGAGTTTCAGTAACACAGCAAGTTTATACAGCTAACAAAATATAGGTCTACCATCATAATCCAGGCCCTCTGGATATAGTACTCTGCCCATCAGAGCAACTTGCCACGAAATAAAATATTCTGCATTTACCTTAATAACCTCAGTGAACTTAGTAATGGAATTTGCTGGGTGCTCACTAAGTCCAATGGGAAGAGGGGAGAAAACTAACACCAGGCAAAATTGGGATTCAGGAATTAACGGGCTAAAGGAATGCACCTCAGCTTGGAAGACCAGTTTTCCAGGGAGCCAAGTTTCAGAAAGAGCAGCATGAGTTGGGTTGTTATCCATATCTAAGGAGACTGCTCTGGTTATAGAAACATGCCAGAAGCCATCTCTTGGCAAAGGATTTACTGATATGTTGTATCATCACTTTGGTTAGAAAAGTAGACCAGGTTGGAAGACAAAGCTCATGATCTCAGTAAATCTTGTGGGCAAGATGGTTCAAGGCTCAGTTAGGTTGTCAGAGGACCAGTTAATCTGGGGTTCAAGGAATATCTCTAGTTCCAGGAGGAAACCAAGAACCACACAGGAAAAAAAAAATAACCTAGGTATATGAGACATTCATTGGGAGTTTTGGAGAAACCACAGCTTGATGGTTTTAGAAGTCCCTACTTGCTCACTCCGAACTCAAAAATCCCAAGCCTACATGGGAGACTAATCCAGAACCTCTGCTAGGTGGCATGGGAGAAAAAATCTAAGGCTTGATTGAAGACTCTGTGGAGCTGGATCTTCAGGTTGTAGTATATCAGTGGTCCTCAACCCTTTTGGCATGAGAAACTGGTGCTCCTATGAGATTCTAATGCCTGATAATCTGAGATGAAGCTGAGGAGGCGATGCTAGCTCTGGGGTCTACTGTAAATACCGATGAAACTGCACTTGTTTGCCCACAGCTCACTGCTGTGCAGCCCCATTCCTAACAGGCCATTAACTGGTTCCAGTCTGTGGCCAGGGATTTGGAGATCCCTGGCATACATCACAATTCTGGGAAGCAACTAAATCTTATTAGAGATCTGTTTCTCTACTGTGTGATTAACATTTATCTAAGTATATAATCCCTAAAAGAATTGAAACTCTTGATCCAAACTGAAAATTCCTTATAAACTTTCAAGGGTTTGAAAGAGAAGAGTTTGGTTGGAACCTTTGACTATTATTGCTTTTCTTAAGTAGGTTTTTAAATTTTCTATTATGATAATAATTGTGTCATAAAATTTGCAATATTGATGGCCATTAAAGAATCCTTGAAATGGTTCATCATAATTTTCCAAAATATAGTTTATCCCAGTTTGGAGTATAAATACTAGAGTGATGAAAATATCTACCCCATAAAGACAGCCCAATTCTTTTCATTCAGTAGATGTTATACATGTCACTTACAATTTAATAATTGAAAAAAAATGAAAAAAATAAAACTTAAAAATACATTGCAATAAGTTTTCACATCTGGGTTATAATTTAAATCAGTTATGGTAATACATTTGCTTTACTCACTTTAATTATTTATGAAAAACTTATAAAATTCATTTATAAAGTAGACCATTAAATTATCACCATTCAGCCATAATCAAGATATCAATAAGAATCATTTTTCATAAACATTGGCATTTTATCACACTCATTGCCTGCCCTTTGGGCTAGAAAAATATATACATACATATATAAAACCATGTAATGTTACCATCACACTTTTAAAAATAGGAGGACTTATTTTTGACACACGTAACTGTTGCTCTCTGTCCCCAATCAAAGCTGCATTCTTGATTGTCCAATATGCCCTCTGTCCCTAATCAAAGCTGTACTCTTGATTATCCTGCCAACCAGGGTTAGTCGATGAATATGAGCAGCAAGACCTAGCTAAATTTTCATGCTCACTGAGGGAAAGAGAATTCTGGGGTCATTTCATAGTGAAATTGGTCTAAAAAAAAAATAGGAGGAAGAAAAATGCCTCAATCCTGAAGGTGAAATGATGAGATGCATTAACTAGAGTCTCATCTAAGGTTAAGCACTGAGAAAAGTGTAGAGGCAAAGTAAGACACCAGTGCACTGAGGCAGGTGTCAGAGCACTGACAAGCACGAAGTTATGGGCGAGTTAGAGAAAGTGCTCAGCTGAGGTACGCCTCAGCAGTCACTGTGCTTTCAGCCCATGATGGTCTTGGAACTTAAACAGAGCGACCATTTCATCCCAGTTTACCTGAAACTTTTATGGTTTAGCACTATAAGTGCTAAAGATTGTCCAGGTGGCCATTCAAACTCCTACTCCTAATTTTTAGGTGGTTTAACATTTTTTAGACAATACACTCCAAAGCTCGATTATTCTTCAACTTCACCCTTTTGTCCATAACAAGAATGGCCAGGTCTGAAAAACATATCTAGCCACCATGGATGAACTAAACATAAAAATAATTATTTCTAATAGAGGATTTTTATTTTAGAATTTCCAAAAGTCTAAAAAGGTTGGGAAGGCTATGAATTCCCTTTCTCTACAGATTCTGGTCAGTTACCATTAATAACAATGCAAATTGCAGCATAGTAATCAGCCAGGCAAGCTTACTCAGATATCAGCCTTTGGACTTCAGGGCACTCGAGGAATAAAGAGCAAATGCAGGGTCCAAAAACAACTTCTACTTACTGGTCCAATGCTTTCAATCAGAAGTAGCAGCAACACAGGAAACACACACACACACACACACACACACACACACAAACACACGGGGAGGGGGTGGAGATGGAGAGAGAGAGAGAGAGAGAGAGAGAGAGAGAGAGAGAGCACGAATAGAACCAGCTTTAAATCTGTCGAAAGGAAAAAGATCCCCAGGGTTTTCAGTGATTTTCTCTTTATTTTTATATAAATCCCTGTAAGCCACTTAATCCTCTTAATTTCCCTAACCTCATTT
This sequence comes from Macroglossus sobrinus, assembly GCA_004027375.1. Lineage (NCBI taxonomy): Eukaryota > Metazoa > Chordata > Mammalia > Chiroptera > Pteropodidae > Macroglossus > Macroglossus sobrinus. Next base: position 16,241 of record PVKZ01004853.1, read on the forward strand.
ACATCTCCGATGCTAATTTCCCACCAGGTTCTAAAATCCCTGGGTGAGGTATTTCCTTAGTCTTGTTTCTCTTTTATTTGCCTCCTCCAATTCTACTAATTTCAGCTGGCAGTTTCCTACCGCCTACTGCTAAGTCTGACACTATCATGTATTCTACAAGGTGAGGGGTGGCTTGTTCTATGAGAGGGAATCAAAAAGAAGAGATAATTTCGAGTATTGAAGTCCACCTTTGGTGACAGGGACATTTGAAGATTGTTGCTAAAGGTATTCCGTAAATTCAAGTTTATAAACTCAGGAAAATAAGGAAAAAATGTGCTTTTATTCATGTGAACTGGAAACATGCATGCTCCCACACTCACATGTACACACATTCACTCTTCATGAAGAAATTTCATTCGCAAACACTTATTTTAACTATAATGTTCAGGGCAGGCACTACAAACTTCAATTTAAAGATACTTCGTTAGTATTAAATATGAATGAATTAGTTATTTTCACTTGTAGAAGGAGCCATGTATGCCCTATGATTATTGTAAAGATTCTGAATGGAGGGGAATCTTTATTTGCAGCTGCTGTGGTACCATCATACTATGGAGCTGTTAAAAGAAAAAAATGGGATTTAAAGACAATTTCCTTTTTTGCTGTCAAGTCTCTCTCCACAGAACTTCATATATACACAGGAGTATGTGTCCTTTCCCAAGTCCACTGCCAAATCAATAACAGTCTAAAGTACACTTTAGACTAGACAAAGAGATTGTGAACTTTACAAGAGGTGCAACCCTGCTGCATGCCATGTCACGTTGGTTAAAATGACAGGAATTCAGCAAAGCATCACAGGATACAGGATATGACTTTTTTTCCATATCACTAAGTGATTTCATCACATAAACATCTGCATGACTTTTTTTGTCTAATATGCACAAATATTCCTGTATTAAGTTCAGGAATATCACATATTTTTGTATTCATATTGTACTTTTTATAGAACTTGGCCCAGGGTTTTGAATACAATAAAGCTTAATGAGTATTTGTAATATGAATGGAACAGTCTGAACATTTATGAAGTATAGTATTTGAAAGAGAGAGAAACTGTTGGTTTATAACCAGAAAGAGGCATGAGGATAGGTTGTTTTTTGTCAGTCCAAAACATTTTTAAATAATGGGAGTTAGTTGTCACTATTTAAAATTAACAGATTTTACACTTAAGCAAATATTTTTAGGCTTCTCTTGAGATGCCAGGAACTCTGATGGCACTGGGCCTGCTTTCCCACCTGCCAACAATTGCCTGGAATGGAGTAAAGAACGCCCTTTAGAAGGTTTATGTTTTCCACTTGCCACAGGGCTCACCACTCCCCATTATTTTATGTCAGGCCTCTTTATACGTCTTCTTGGCCTCAGTTTCTGCTTGTGTAAAAAAAAAAAAAGCTGAACTGGTTTCAGAAGCTGTATTTGGAGGTTTGGTATCTCTGTGTATTCACAATAGACTTTAGTAGATCTCTAATTCCCTGGATGTTATATGTCAGACTAAGTATTATTGTGCATATGTAGATCTCAGGAATAGTTTCATCAAATTTTTCAAAAGAACATATATCTGAAAAAAATCAAGAACCATGGGAGTAGGAAGATAGTCAACAAGCAAGTATTTAGTGACTATCTACTATAGAAAGAATTGAGAACTCTCAGTGCCTTCAAATCTTGAATGTCTTAAATTCTGTATATAGGTGTGTATATATGCATATGTGCATGTAGGTGTGTGTGTATGCATGTGTGTGTACGTATCTGTACACACACACACACACATACATACACACACACAGGCACATACACTCTTTAACAAATTTCCTCCATACAGTGAAGAATGAATCAATAGTCCAGGGAACACCGTCTTAATTCAACATTGTGCTTAACCTGAATGGCACTTTCTCAATAACCTTTCTCAAATGAAAAATACAGTTCATTGCAGCAGTTCTCTTGCTCTTTGATTAGACTACTCAGCTTCCCACTTCAGCCAAGAAGGAGTCCAAGGAAAGAGAAAGTCTAAGGCTTGGGATGCAATACCCTGAAACAAAAAGCACAGAAACAGCTTGCCACCTTCTTTCTAAACACCTCCAATTTATACAAAGTGTGACATTTTAGAAAATCAAAGGGTTTAATATTGACTCAACTCAATCTGAAGTATTCCATCTGATTAAATACACAGCAAACTTCTCTGGTATTTAATGACCCTTGAAGCAAGATGAAATCTCCTAAGAAGTGGAGTCTCTTCCTTGTTTAAAAACTTTTTCTGCTTTGGTTTTTTAGACTGAGCTTCACATGCTCCTGAACAGCTCTATCTTCTTTGCAGATGGACTCACACCGCCTGCGTTTAGAAAGGTACATTAAAACTACAGGAAATTTTAACCCCCTGAAATGGTTGCTGTAAAAATAAATTTATTTTAGAAATCCAGAGGGTGTCTACAAAAGGATGAACTTTCCTGGGATATTATATTTTATACATTTTGAGATGCGAGAACAGTTCGACTGGAAACACCTTCCTATATGCAGAAGCAACTCTTGGTCCAGTTTTCTGCACAGGGAGGAGTAAGTTCTTCCAAAACTGTGAAATAATAGCGAGAAATTCTTAGTGAGAATAACTACAGTTGCTATTGCCAATAGCAATAGGGGATGGGGGTGGGGAGGGCAAAAAATAGACAAAGGAGCTTGTTTTTAATGACATTAGAGACAACTTATTAGACTTATTGGTTAATGAAAGTTCATGAATTAGGAATTATAGAAAAGATGTAGAAGTTCTGTTTCATATGTGTGTGTGTGTGTGTATAAATATATGTTAGATTTGCTGACTCTCTATATAATGACATTTAGGCAATACAGTGATTGACTTGCAGTACTATTCCATTCCTAAAGCTTTAAAATTGTGTGTCTTATGGAGGTATCTATAATAATAAAATAGACTTGTATAGCATCATAGATCCCACAAAGCATTATTACATGCATTATTTCATATGATCTTCACAAGCCGAAAGAAGTCACAGTCAGTAAGTGGCTGAATTATAATCCCAGATCAGATACACAAGCACACTCCTTTACACACACACAGACACACACACACACACACATTCATGCACACAAATACACACTCATTCTCACACATTTATACTCAACATACACACATGCTCACAATTTTATATCAGTATATATTTACCATCACACATACAATATACTCACACATATGTAATATTAGGAATTTGCATAGGTCTGATTTGTTGGCTTTTTACAACTGTACTCTGTTAAAAAATAAATGTCCCAAATTAAAATATGTTGACAAGAATTTACTCACCAAAAGTCTCTAGCACAGACCCCAATTTAAGGAAAGAAGAAGAAAAATAACTGCATTGCCTTTCCAACTAAAATGGTTTATAATTCTAAGAGTTTATTTTTTAACTTTCCTGTGCCTTGAATATTTCCTTTTTAATAAAATACAGCTTACTTGCTCCATGATCAATTTTTGTCACGAGAAAAAACCTGTTGGAATTCTGAAACACTCAGGTCTTGAATTGTAGGAACAATGCTTGTAAACAGGCAAAGTTGTCAATGGGAATGGAATCCAGATGAAACACCCTACAAAACAAGGATTTGCCTAAAGGTATATTTGTCAGCTGATACCGTGAACTCAGACCTGACCTCTGAATCCTTTTACGGGCATCTAACTTTATGTCCCTTCAGAAAACAAAATTTTCTCCAATTTATAATTATAAGTTCCTTAACTTAAAACTCAGAGCAAAAATGAGCCACATGGAGAGACCATAAGGAATGTAGGTGGAAAGATTAAAATTGAAGCATAATTCACTGTCTAATGCACATTTCCTTGCCACAAGTCTGCTCTCCCCACCTCCCTAAAGCTCCCTTCTTCATCACCTTCTCTCTAATATTTCTCTGTGGTTCACCCACATCATTTTTCTCTTAGATCTTTAGGGAGCTGTGTTCGGTAATGAAATCTCCAGTTTGCTAATGGGCAATAGAACGATAGTTGAAGATGCATGCTGACCCATTTTTTGCATGTTAATTTGTGTCAGTCTCGGGAATACCTTCCTTTTTTTGTTAAATGTTTTCACCCTTAGTAAAATAATAGATGAAAAACCTCAGACAAATTATGGACACAAACGACCGGTAGTAAACGAGCAGCTGCCTTTCAGTTCTCACCACATGGAAAGACATTTATCTTTCTCTAATTGGCATGGATGATAATTGTGAGCATGGAGACAATTACTAGATCAAAAGAGTCCCTGGTTTGCACCTTTGCATTACAATGAACCATTGCCACCTGTTTTTTTAATTCTTTGTTTTATGCAAGCCTCATAAAAATCCAAAAAGATGATACAGATAAGAACACTTCAGCAGAATGAGAAAGGATATAAAGAAAGGGATTTAATTCAGACCTTTAAATTTGATAGAGTTAAACTGTTCCTTATGGTCCATTAGTGCTTGAAGTGAACATGGGAGAGTCAGATTCCTAAGGTTGACTTGGGTCCTCAAATATGCAGGTCCTAGGAAAAGACACTCAAATCCTCTTGGTTCTTGCACTTTACAAATGTAGACCAAACTATCAATATGCCTAGAAAAATAGATTTATGAATTTCAAGTAGGTCTTTCCTGTCCCTCCAAGTTGTGAATATGGTTAGGGAAAGTTATTAACTGAAAACATTAAATGGCATCCCTATTATTCAAGCTGGCTGTAGAAGGAAGTTCGTTTTGAGGCTTAGTCTCTCCACCTGCTTTTCAACATTTTCAATAATATTATCTAATATTTCAGTCTTTCCTCTGTATCAGGCTAAGTAATTTACATGTATCATCTCCAGTAAACAACTGGAACATTTAGTCATTCTTATTATCATTTTACAGATGAGGAAACTGAAACTTGGGAAAATTAAACAAATCATCCATGCTCACATAATGTAATGAACTACAGTATCTACAATTGTCTGACACTAAATTATAACCTTTAACTTTTTTTTTTGTTTACCACCATGACATAAAAGAGGCAAAATCATATAGACACTAAATAATCTTATATAACAAACAGTTTATCTCATTAGTCAGCATTGCTCAGTGTAATGCAGTTCCCACTCTCAAAAGTACCAAAAATAATAGATAAGGTTTTATAATCTCCATCTGATGGATGAAAACCTTAAAATGACAGGTTAAATGTCTTTCCAAAACATACATGCAACCACCGCTCCCAATATAACATACATGGTAGAAAAAGACTCCTGCATTTTGCTAATCTGCAAACTGCATTCCTGTGGGTGAGATCTTATAGGCTAAATTATGAGTGATATGTGGCCCTAGGAAAATGTGAGCAAGACAATATGATTAATAATGTTATTGGTGGTACTTTGTATAAGTACAAGAGGGAGTAAATGCATTCTAGTAACAATGAAAAGAATAGAAGAAAAACTTTACACCATGTCACAGTAGTGAAAGAAGCAAAATAAGTGCATTAAATGAACAAAGTGAATCTTCTGTATAAATACAGGATAATGCTTTTAGCAAGAATCCATCAATTTAGACAGCGGTTTAGCATGGAGCGGGAGTTTAGAAAATCAGTACATTCGGAATAGTCTTTTCCCAAATGTCCACTGTTTATCTTGACTGGATTCTTGACTCAAAATAGTGAAGAGATAATTATTAACAGTTTTTGAATTGATTTTTTTTTTTTTTACCATACCTGGGCTAGGTCCTGGTGAGAATAATAGTAGAACCAAATTTGTTAGCTGCCATAAGGGAACTTATAAATGTAAATGGTGATGATACATATATACAAATCAGATATAATACAGTGATAAATGGTATGCTATAGATTTCAGAAGTTCAGAGGAGAGTAAATGTTTACCAATTTTATAATAAATTATTGAGAATGTAATTATCTGATACACTTGTACAGAAAAACTGTTTTCGAGATCCACCCCTCCACACACTGAAATTAATTTATCCATGAACTAAAGACATTTAAATTCCCTTTAAATTTCATATTATTTAGTGTGGTTGAGTGTAGTGGTTTTAATCCAAGTCTCTTCTGGAATATTTCCACTGTATTCAACCAGAACAGTTATAGAGGCATTTCAGTATGTGGGATAAATGAGGCAGACCACCTGAAGCCTAGTATTCTCTCTTGAATTTTTAACTTTGGTTCTTCTTTATAGTTCATTAACATTTATTTATCTTGAACTTTAGTTAGATGCTTCCTGTCATCCATTTCAATGAGCATTTCTTGAAAATCGTTACTCATCAATGATTTTTTTTTTTTGGTTGCTATTTCCTGACCAAGACTGTACACTGATGTCATTTAATCTAAGAAGTTTTATGCTAAGACAAAGGACATTTCTCCTTAATTACTCACATACAGAATTTAGAGTTGAATGAGACCTTACAAGATTTCTAGGTGATTTTCTTAATTTAGTCAGTGAGGAGACTGAGGCAATTTAAATGATTAAATGGCAAGCCCATGTGACATAGTTAATGGCTGGCATCAGAAAAAACCCACTCTTTCCTTTTGCTTTCATTTACATTCTTCCAAGCTGTTTCACTCCCATGAGAATATTTATAAACTCCTAGCATTTGAAAGCAAGTTAGTAGAAAGATAATCACTACTCAACATTTGCTACTGAATGGATAGAGTAATCCAGACCATGGAGATAGAAGGATGGGTTGACGCTGCTGCCTTAAATCTGTCATGTCCAAATGCTCCTTTTTTTCTAGGACTTCCTGTTGACTTCAAGTAAAGATATGTGCTCCCTTGGTGTCATATCAATGAGAAGGCTAATGACAAGTTCATCTAGCTTTGGTGGGAATAACCAAACATTTAAGTGATGTCAGGCGCCAAAATATTTCCTGTCTGGTCTGGACGAGATAAGCAACTTCTGCATAATGCAGAGAAGGTTCAGCTGTTGTAGGGTGCTAACTTCCATTTGGAAAGTATTTTCCTAGCTCAGTGAGAAGTGAGCCTTTGCTGAGGGTGATTCAAGGTGTACCTTGTGGGTGTCTTCCCCTCCAAGGAATAATGTAACTTCCCAGTTGGTAAATTAAAAAAAAAAATTTAAGTACATACAAAACTCATAATACCCTCCTCAATTTTTAGCCACTGTTTTCATTAGAAAGAAGTAACAAATAAAAAAATTACAGAACTATATGTGTGTTTTAGTTTTCATCCTGACTCCTAAGATCTAAAGACCAGAGAGATAACCAATAGGAAAAATAAATAAATAAAAAGAGTGGAGAAACTAGTTTTGCTTTATTAGCATAAATTTTAAACTGCCTTTATTTTTGGTTAACATCTTCATTTCAAAAAGCGTTCATAGTTAACTTGTCCTTGAAAATGCAAATAAGAATTATGTATTATCCTTGTAACAACATGATTGTAAGACTAGCTAACGTGTTTTGAGTGTCAAGTATTCGATTGGGTGCTTTGCACCATAGTTCGTGTTCTTTCCTCTTTATGGCCACTCTACGAGGAAAGTGTTATTGCCTTTTTCTACATGGCACAGACATGGTAGGACTAAGTAGTCTAAATCACAAAGCTAATAGTGACAGGAACATTTATTAAACCTTCCAACTGTATTCTTGGGCCCCAGAGGGAATACAAAAATGAAACCCTTCCTCAGAGACTATGTGCTATGTGACCAACTCTACTGATTTCAAACAGTTAGGAAAGAAGATTAAGAAAAATCACTCCTCTTCAAAACGTGAGGGCAATTGGTAGAACAGCCATGGTTTGGAGCATTACAGAACAACTTTATAGATCCCTGGCCTATAGTTAATTCTAATTTTATTTTAACAAGAATTTAAATTGCACACATTTTGACACTGATCACTGTGCATCAGTGAATTGGCCAGCTGAGAGTGAGACTAGCCAAACGCCCAGCATCACTTTAGTGTAGGTGGTTATTCTCTGCTGGTTACTGTTGTGATCAGTAACTCTCATGAAATGACAAACTCAGTTTCACGGTAAAAAGTGGTTTAGAAAACAAAGCCAATTACTCATCTTTATGACTGTACTGTAGAGAAAGACAAGTACTTTAAGAATGTGATAGTTCTTGGATATAAAAGAAAACTAAATAACTCTTTTTTAGTGACTTTCATTTGGCAAATTTTAAGGGATAAGTCTAGATTTATAGGAACTATCACAAATGAGAATATTTGAAAATTGATGATATAATCCTTGTGAATGTCAAGATTGCTCAGGTGTTGGAGATCCAAAGAGAAAATGGATCCCCTAACTCAAACCACATGTGAAAAACAACTGAAAATGTATAAAAGACTAAAACATAGGAGCAAATACCCTAGTCAAAATTCTTAGACTAAAACACAGGTATCAATCTTAGTGACCTTAGGTTAGGCAATGGCCTTTTGGATATAAAACCAAAAGCAACCACCAGAAAAAAATAAATAAATTGGACTTTACTAACATCTAAAACTTCTTTTTGCATCAAAGGACATTACAAAGAAAGTGAAGTGGCAACTCACAGGAGAAAATATTTGTAATTCATATATCTGATAAGGGTCTCATATTCAGAATATATAAAGAACTCTTACCTCTCAACAATAAAAAGACAAATAACCCAGTTTAAAAATTGGCAATGGCCCTGAATAGACATTTCTTCAAAGAAGGTATGCAAAAGGCCGATAATACATATAAAGATGTTCAACATCATTGTCATTAAAAAATAAAATCAAAACCACAATCAGATTCAATACCATTAAGAGGAGGAGGAGGAGGAGGAGGAGGAGGAGGAGGAGGAGGAGGAAGACGATGATGATGTTGATGATGATGATGATGATGATAAATAGACAACAGAACTGCTGTTTTGGAGGGGATGTGGAAAAATGGTAACTTTTCTACTTTGCTGTTGGTAATATAAAACGGTACAGCCATTCTGGAAAATAGTTTGACAGTTTCTCAAAAAGCTAAGCATAGAATTATCATATTACTCAAGAACTCTGCTCTGTAATGAAGAGTCGAACTCCACGTGAGGTTTAACTGCTGACAACTTTTAAGTCTCACCTCCTACCGCACATCTGAGCAAACTTATAAGAAAGCCTAGTTATTCTTCCTTTGAGCCATGTTTGGAGTTTCGAACTACTCAACCTCCTTCCCTTGTGTGGGAACCATCACTCTGGCTTCACTTCCTAACAATTAACACCCCAGACCAATCTCCTTTTCTTTCTCTCTTAAGCAATTTTTGGACCAGCTTGGGAAGCCTACCTTTCTCTCCCCAGAAAGCCACATGATAATAAAACTCTTCATATCTTCTTGGTATGTATGTGGTATCATCAATCCTTATAGGCAAACCACGTTTTGGATGGGGGCCATCTTTCTTCTACATGTCCGCAGTATACTCTTAGGGATATGTCCAAGAGAACTGAAAGTATGTGCTTGTACAGAATTTGTATGTTTATAGCTATATTCTTTATAAAGGGCAAAATGTAGAAAAAAAACACACACAAATGTCCATCAATTGATGAATAGATAATTTAAATGTACTATATTTATACAATGGAATATTAGTCATGAAAAGGAATAAAGTTCCGGTACATGACATATCATAGATAAACTTTGAAAATATTATAATAAGTGAAAGAAACCAGCCACAAAATGTCACATATTATATGATTACATTGATTTGGAGTTGCCAGAATAGGCAACTCCATAGAGTCAGAAAGTGGATTAAAGTTTGTCAGAAGCTAGGGAGAAAGGAGTAATGGGGAGTGACAGTCTAATGGGTATGGGGCTTCTTTTCAGGGTGATGAAATGTTCTGGAATTACATAGTGGTGGTGGTTATTATGAATACACTAAAAACTCATCAAACTTAGTAAAATGGTGAATATTATAGAATGTGAATTATATTTCAATGAAAAAACATTTTTTAATTAAGATTACCCAAATTTTTCTCCTTTTAGCAGAGCTTTGCTAACCCCTACCCACTTGTTCAAGATGTTAATGACTCCTTATTAATCAGATAATTAAAATCTAATTCCTTGTAATGTTTATCAGGACTGTGTATAAGCAATGCTGATATTCATCCTTTTATACTTTTTACTATTCTCCATGAACTCGTATGTTCCAGAAAAAAACAAACTTACTCAGACTTTTTTCCTTGTAGATTTTTCTCACAGTGTCCTTCTACTTGGGATATATCCATCTTTGCTTTCTGAGTTTTTTGTCCTTTGAAGTCAAGTCATAAAGCTAACTCCAATCTCCTCTGTAGAGTTCCTTCATCCCTTTCTGATCTCTAAAGCATTTTATCAATAGATCTCTTATGCAATGCCTCCCACTCTCAACTTTATACTTTGACTTATTTTGTGTGCTTTGAGCAATGGGAATCCACTGAAGTAGTGACACACTCATAGTAAATTTAGGCTTTGAAAAGTTATATCAGTTAACTCAGTACAGTACTATATTAGAAATGGGTTGGATAGAAGTGAAAATAAAATTAGAGAGAATATGTGATAGGCTGTTATTATATTCATTCAGGTGAGAGATCATGGTGTCTTGGAACAAGTGGAGGTGAGGCTAAAAAGAAATATACAGATTTAAGATGAATTTTGTACTTAGAAGTAGCAGAATTTCTGTGTTTTTTGCTCAAGGAGGAATATGTTCCCTGGTGGGGATTAGCATAACTCCTGTGTGGTTTTGTGTAGTATCCAAGACACTAAGACTAGGAATCCGGTGATCTGGATGATGGCATTTAAGGACAGAGTGGCTAGATATACACTGTAGAATGTTCCAAAAAGCATGGGTTTTTCTCTTGCTGGCCTGCTGAATATCTATAACAATGTTTGATACATAGGAGATAATCAATACACTTTTGTTTAATAAGCAAAATAGAATGTGTCAATGTCTCATAAAAACAGCAGTAAATCATCAGACGAGAAATGGAGGAAAGCTTCATTGATTTGTGGGTAAATGGTACTTTATAAGTTCATCTTTGCCACCTCCTCTGATAATAACTCCAAATGCACTAATATTAGCAACTACTATCAGGGAGAAATTCTGGGAGGCATCAAAGTGCTGAGGGAGAATACAGTGCTGGAAATCAGTCTTGAATAATTTTGAATCACAGTTTTATGACTTAATATCTGTGTGGCCATGGAAAATTTACTTACCCTTTTCCAGTTTAAGTGTATTCATCTGTAAATTGGATACACTATTCCATTCCATGAACAGTTGTAGTCAGGTCCATTTACACGTAAATATATGAAAAATATCAACTAAAGTAGAACTTTGTAGATGGCGGTTCTTCAAATAAATTCCAGAGTTTCTAGTTACTGAGAGGTCTGTAACCAAAGAATTACCTCTAGACTAATTTAAGGCTATTATTATCTTCTCTAAGAGGATGTCTCTCGGAGTGTGATACTTTGACTACTCATGTTTGACAAACCCTGAGAATTTATAAGAAATTTACATAGAACTTCTTCTACCAGCTGACTGAGCTAAAATCTCTGAGATTCTTCTTTTCATTAGAAAAGATCTCCAGCCTCCTGCATAATAGCATACATCTTGACCTTTTAAACCATGTTTTCATAAGCTCTTAAAAAAAAAATCTGTCCTCAGTTCGAAAAGCTCTATTGTTCGGCTTCATACATATCCCTTGGGACTTTTAACATGTAAATGTTGATGATTTCACTGATCTAGATCATCCTCCATTGGCTGTACTTCTTTCTATTCTTGAACTTCAAAGAAATGAACGATAAATACAATATCAAGTCTTTATACATTTTTTATTAATTTTACCAAATCTGATTTCCATTTGTGTAGAAAAGAAACAAAGGCAATTCCACTTTTCCTTTGACTTATAAATTGCTGTAGAAATCACATACTTTACTCAACTATTTCTAGCATAAAAAATTTAGATTATTAAATAACACATCTGGAACCCAGAACCTCTAAGAGACTCAGGGCAGAAAAAAAGTCAATAATATTCTAATGGCCTGTTTTGTTTTATGTTTAATTTTTGAGAGACCTCTGTAATACTTTTCTAAACCATGCTTTTTAGAGATTGTCTGAATTCTATTCTTCTGGTTTTTTTTTTTTTTTTCTGGTAACTGGCTTTGAGATGCTGTAATTCTGTGACTCTTTCTTTGCTTTTTGCACAGAAAAGCTTTCTTTTCTTTTTTTTCTTTTTCCTAAACCAATACACAGTTTTTATTGCATCTTTAAAATATCACAAATAAGCATAAGAATCAGTGACATCTTGCTCTTTCTAAAGCTGGATAACTTACATCTTATTCATCAGCCTGCTGAACTGTTCTTTTTTCAGAAATGTAGATACCATCTTAAAACTTTCTGATATCCTTGTTTTTAATGGTTCTGGCTTATTGAATCAAAGCAATTGAATTTGATACAAGTTTAACATCATTTTCTTTAAGAATTAACTCATCTTTCTAGGCCCGAGATACTGAACAAGTAACGCTTGACCTCTTCCAAGCCCTGTGGATATATTTTTCATCCAAGAAATTTTGAATTTCAACAAGACAACCATTTTCCTGAATAATGTCGTTGATAGGGAAGTGAGCACACACAGACCTCATCTTGTAACAAAAGCCCAGTGGCACACCCTGACCATGTTCGGAGCATAACCACAGATAGTACAAACAGTAGCCAGTTCCTTTCTATTTCCTCACCATTCATCAACACAGAATCTCTTCTTTTTCTTTCCAAGAAGACTTGATGTGATTCAAGTCTCTCCACAGGGTACCTCTAGGCCCTTCACAATAACTGTGTGTACCTTCAGAGTGATATCCACATTTTCTAGAATGTCAACAGTCTGATTGCTGAGAATGGTCTTCTCTCTCGCAATAGATGCAGCAGAGAGCTAGCTTTTCCAGTTTTATTCCTCTTGTCTGCCCAGGGCTCTTCATTAAATTTCACTTGTTCTTTTTATTCATTCTAAACCATTGGCCTCTTCATTACTGAATATGTCTCCTCTTTCTTCACCTTAGGCCAATAGCATAGCTTGCTCTAGCACCCAATATAATGTATCAAAGGCAAACAAAAAGTTAGACTTACATGATTATCAAATATTTCTATCTCATAAAAGTTTATTTTTAAGAAAATTATCAGATTTCATAGAGACAGAGGTCATCATAATCATTAATATCACTCAATACCTATCTCTAATACTACTCTATTTAAATCTTCTAGGGTCCAATGATCTTGTATGGGGCAATATTATTAGAAAGCACATACACATAGACAAAACATTGTTCCTGAGAAACCATAGTCTTCCTCCCCTGTACCCACCCTACCTACTACAGGGTATACAATGATTAAAAAGGTGTAAAGAAGGATAAAGAAGATGTCAGAAGAAATGTTCTCTCTCACTGAATTTTAAAAATGTTCTATTTAAAAAGCATTGCTCGAAATTCTGGAAAACTATAAGAAAGACAAGAGCTCTTCACATAAGAACTCATGGCTAAATTTTGATTGAATTCAAGTCTAAGGCAGAGAAAAAAAAAAACCTCTAACTCTTCTCAGTTAAAGTCACACTTTTTTTTTTTTATCCAAACTGGCCATTTACATAAAGAAACTTGATGCCAAAGACAGTAAAGCCAAATCGAGTGCCCTACTTTTTTGCTCATTTCTTTAAAGGCATCTAATATTATCTATCCCATCAGTTTGCTTTAATGATCTCTCTTCCCTTTTGTATTTATAAGATTCATTTTAATCCATATTTGTTGTAAATCTAGATAAATTTGGGGGAGCTAAACAGGTTATGCACCTTAAATTATTAAAGAAAAACAATCTCATCTCATTTCCTCAAATGCCAATCTTAGAAACAGTGAGAATTGGTGACTAACTTTTCACTGGTCTGTAGTAAAAAAGAAAAGCAAAAATATAACAGTATTAAATAAAAACATAGCCATTTAATAAAAATGAATATTTTTTATCTTAAGACATTTGCCCTTCCTTTTGAGGGTGGGGGAGGAGGCATGTTTAATCATTCTACTTTTTGTTGTTGTTGTTAATGATAATTATATTAGCCTTTTGTTTTTCTTTTCTATACTCTTGGTGTAATAAGTGTTAGCAATTCTATATGAGTTCCTCATTTCTCTTTTCCCAAAAAAATATCACATCCATCCATGAACAAATTCTATTTCTAGAAACACATTTTAAGTTGAAATTTGTTCCTCTGAAAGTCAAGCACAATGTTTTTTATCTCTATCAATTCATAGCCATCAGCCAAGTAAGAGCCACTGATTCTCATTTTCTGGACATGTGCTGCAGAAGACCGTAAGATGAGTCCCAATTATTTCTGCCTCCTGCTATCCACGCCCTTGTGTCACCCCTTCCCTTTAAGTGGAGGCAGTACTTGTGATTTGCTCTTAATCAATATATTATGGTAAAGGTAAAGGGATGTCACTTCCCTAATCTTGTTACATAAGTTTAAATATCCTCTTTTTTATTAAATTTATCAGGGTGACTTTGGTTAATAATATTATATAAGTTTTGTGTGTATAATTTAATAATACATCATCCATCTTGCATTGTGTGTTCATCACCCAAAGTCAAATCTCCTTCCTAACATGTTTAAACCTCTTTACCCTTATCTACCTCCCCGCTTCCTCCTTTCTCTTTGGTAACCACTATACTGTTGTCTGTGTCTATGAGTTTTTACTTGTTTGTCTTTGTTTTTTTTTTTTTTTTTTCAGTTTTATATCCCACATATAAGTAAAATCATATGCTTCTCAACTTTTTCTATCTGGCTTATTTTGCTTAGCATGATAACCTCAAAATCCATTTCTGCTGTTGCAAAGGGCAGTATTTCAACTTTTTTTATGGCTGAGTAATATTTCATTGTTCATATATATCATATCTTTGTCCAGTCATCTATTAAAGGGTACTTAAGCTATTTCCATGTCTTGGCCACCATGAATAATGCTGCAAATTACATCAAGTTACATATATCTTTACGGATAAATGTTTTCAAATTTGGGAGATAGATACTCAGAAAAGAGATTTCTAGGTTATATGATAATTCTATTCTTAATTTTTTTTAAGGAACCACCATACTGTTTTTTATAGTGACTGTACCAATTTATATTTCCACCAGCAGTGTATGAGGTTTTCTTTTCCCCCATAACCTCTCCAACAATTGTTGTTACTTGATCTTGTTGATAATATCATTCTAACAAGTTATGAGATGGTATCTCATTGTAGTTTTGATTTGCATTTCCCTAATAGCTAGTGAAGTTGAGTATCTTTTCATATGTCTATTGGCCATTTCTATGTCTTCTTGGGAGAAGTGTCTGTTCAGGTCCGCTGCCCATTTTTTAATTGGATTATTTGTTTTGTTTTGTTTGTTTTTGTTTAAACAATCCTCTTGCTAATAGACTCTCCCTCGATGACTTTGGCAAAACAAGCAGTCATAATGGAGAGACTCCTGTGGCAAAGAACTGAGGGCAACCTCTGGCTGACATCAAGAAACAGCCCTACACACTATCAATAACCATGTGAGCTCGGAAGAGTATTCTTCCCTAGTCAAAACCAGATGAAACTCTAGACCTGGTTGATACTTTGCGTGCATCTCTGTAAAAACCTATAGCAGAAGGAATAGCTAAACTGTGTCTCGAGTCCTGATCCAAAGAAATAGTGAGATAATAAAGGTATATTTTTTTAAACTGCTAAGATTTTGATAACATTGTTATACGGCAATAGATAACTAATATAAGTAAAAACTGAGAAAGCCCTGAAAAAGTTGTAATTGGAAATTATTGAGCACAGTAAAAGTCCATATTAAAGTGATTTTAAAAGAAGCTAATTGTCTCTTTTTTGTGTTTTATTTTCTCTTTAAATGTTAAAGTCTTCACAGTCTTAATAATTTCAACTAAAAAAAATCAGTGTTATTTAACTGAAATGGTTTTAGCACGATAATTTCCATTCATCTCTTGGAATGGGAAATGCTTCAGTAATCCCAATGTTAGGGAGTTATAGAACTTAATTGTCATGTTAAGTCATTTGCACTGTTCATTGAGTCATATATTAGAGTGACTGGAACTATTCATTAGTTAAGCTTAGAATACTCATCAGACAAAAATGTGTAATAATAAGTTTGAGTTGCTATCCAGTTTTGAATCATACGTCTGAGTCACATCTTTTTCTCTGCATTTTTTTGATCCTCTTTGGCTTCGAGACCCCTAGGCACACTCCTATCATAAACCTCTAGTTCCCCACTTCTTCACACTGACTTGACTGGAAAAAAAAGGCTAGTTAATTATTTCTTATATTTTTAAGGTGAATAATATGGCATTCTCTACAGAAGAGATATTTAATTCAAATTGATAAACATTCACATGGCAACCTATAGCATTATGGGGGAGGAGGGAGGAGATTAAACAGAGAACAAAAAAATTGCTCCCTGTCAGACAGAAGACATTCAGAAAAGGGAGTCCTCAAGGAATGCGATTTTTACCACTTCCTTAGCAAGTAAGTCAAAGGATTTTTAAACTTCCAAATGTCCAGTGGTATTGCTAGAGAACACTCAAATGTAACTATTTCCCAAAGCATCAGAATAGCTTAAATGTCAACAGTCCAAAGGCTGGAGTAACCTGTGGTTTTAATTTATAACCAACAATCTAGTATCAAATCATCAATTAAATTTATTCGATTGAGTATCTCTTCTCCTTTACTTTCTAATAGATAATTTTGACTATTGTGTATTTTTCTATGTATTGTTTTAATTGGGCTATTTTCTAATCTGTAAAATAAAGGATTTAAACTAAATGGCTTCTCAGAGATAGAATGTGATTTAGGGTGACTTTGTCAAATGAGTATAGAACAGAAACATACAGCATAGTTTATCTACAGAAAAGCCCCATTAAACAACCACTATTAGTGAATTTGGAGTTGGCATAGTTTTTATTGTAATTTAGACAGGAACTTGTTGTTTTAGTTGATTGATTTATGTGAGGGGAGATGGGTAGTGAGTAATGGGGGCTATCAAAGATGACATTTAATATCATAGATTTAAAAATAACAGATCTCTTATTTATACCCATTTGGGTCTGATTTTCAAATTCTATGCTTTTTCTATATCCTAAGAAATGCTCTGGAAGAAAAAGAGTTGATTCATAATTCTCAGTTGCTTTAGCCATCTAAATTCTTGTATTTCTTTACCAATTTACCCAGATAGGAACTTAACATATTATAACATAATTATTGATATGAATATTGACAATACTGTAGTTTAGCTTTGAATAATATCATTAGCTCTTGACATATGAGATTAATCTATTCTATTTATTAAAACTCCATTCTTCTGGCTTAGGACAAGATCCCTCTCATTCATTAAGCCTTCACTAAATCCCTATATACCATCTGTTATGATACAATGTACACTGTATATCTTTGAAATGTAAAGTAGCCTGTTTGTGCTTGATAAATAGGAAATGATAACATATAAGAAAAATTAGTGTTGGTTCACACATGATTTTCCCTGGCATTAGCATATATTCTAGAGCACATTGACACAGCTGAATGTAGCAAGGTTTAGAGGAACAGAGTAGTATTGAGGAGACCTGTTCATTCTTTATGCTTCTTCTTGGCTTAGTTTGATCACATGCTCTGGCTTGGCAGTGTTCACTGTGTCTTTCTCCTCAGTCTGTATAACTTTGCAGCCTCACTTTTCCTTGTATTTCATTCCTTGTATATCAAAGAACCCTCAGCTTTCTGCATGCTCAGCGTAAAACATAAAGTCCTGTATTTTCTGTAGCATTTACTGAATAGAAGTAAATCATATTTAAACTGTTCTAATAATTTTTATCAGGACTGTTATTGTTTTTGTTAGGTACTCTGATTATAGAATTGTTGGTCTTTAGTTCTATGGTGAGTATCTTTACTCACTGTCCAAAAATAGATTGTTAGCTTCTGGATCTTTAAATAAATATGATGAATTGCATTATATCTATTTTATAATCCTCTCCAAATTTTCCCTTCTACTCTCATTATACCTTACTGCCTACCTGGTACAATACTGAACATATAACAAGGAGCTTAAGAATATTTATTAAATGGAATTAAATAGTCCTGCCTCCAATATACGTGTTCATAATAAATGATTCTCATGGTATCTTGCATTGTTTTGGAAATTAAAGTTTTGCAGGATATGTAAACACCTGTCCCCTTGGATTGATATTATTTTAAAATGTAGTATTTCATATATAGCTTTGAAATAAATTAATGTTTAAAATAGTCCTAGAACATTTTAGATCAGCTGTCACAAGCTTTGTAACAAATTGTTGGGATCTTCTTTGCCCTCAGTCCAATTTCTTAAAAACATGTTATTTATATTAAAAAAAAAAAAACTTCATATGATCGAGAATTTTAAAGTGCCAATAAGTAAAACCTTCCTTCTTTGAGAACCAATACATTTGCTAACTACTGATGCATAAAGGATGATAGATTTGTACTTTATGTGTCTCTTTTTAAGTTCCTGAATAAAATATAAACAGAGATTGCTTTATTTCAAAGCTTCTCCTTATTCTATAATGAAATAATTTTCATTGCCATTCTATGCATTTGAGATTATCAGCATTTGATTTTTCATATTAAAATAGACTCCCAATTACTTTTCATTAGCATTTACTCAGTCTTCCCCAAAGCAGAGGAGAACCTGTTTCACTTTCAACTCTTTCTTAAATAAACACGACATTTCATTTCTAACATTTACTTCTCTAACCACAGTCCATCAGAGGCTGCAGATATTATAGTGAGTACGTTGAGCTCCAAAGGCTTGACAAAATAATCAGCACTTAGAGCAAATTGCCAGAAAGAACAGAAAAAATAGGCCATTTGAAGTCCTTTTTGACTTACTGTAATACCAGTCTGGAATTACAGCTGGAGTTCATAGAAAGTCCTTGAAAACTGCAGCTTACCAACTCTCTGCTTGTCCATCGGCAATGACCTTCATTATGGAGTAGTGTGATTTTAAGCTCAATACCTAGCAGGTTAAGCTTATTTCAGGCATAGTTGTCTACAAATTAAACCAACAAACAAAAAGACTTATAAAAGTGGCCAGTTCCTGAAATAGGCAGTCATTGTGGAGATCTAGGTCTGGCTCTAAAGAAGAAAATTGTGTGAGTGCTCCAGGATCTCAGTCTTCCCCCAACTCCTCTCACCACCACCAATTTTCAATAAAGCCTTGGAGGAGCCAGTTTTCAGGAGATGTTTAGGATCAAGAGTCACTTTGCCCCAGGCTGTTCCCTCTTCATTTCCTCCTTAAGAGAATCTATTCCAGGAGGGAAGGCAAGAGTGACAATTGCCAATATCTCTTACAAGTTTCTTCAACATTATTTTCAACAACTTCAATTTCCAATAAAAATATTGTTGTGATAAGTTTATTAGAATGTGAATAAATAATACGTGTCAGTTCCTAGATAATAAGAGCCAGCCTTTATTAAACCTCTATGATGGGCCTTTTTCTCCCTTCTTTCTTTTTGATCTTATGTACATTTAACACAAACATTACTCCAAGGCTTCTTTCCTACCATCATCCTTTTTAATTACAAAAGCAAAGTTTCACTCTCTTCTGAACTATCATCAATATGCTTTATGTTCTACCAAAAAAACTTCGAAAAAATCTCTCATAATTCCTCACCCCCTTTTAGTCACCACTGTTCACATTACTTTCCTCTGTACTGCAAAACTCCGTCAAATAGTTTTCTCTATGCATTCCCTGCCCTTGGTTCCTCTACACTCTCTTTTGCATGCACTGTAATCAGGTTTTAGCTCTGCCATTCTATTGGTCTTGCTCTTCTCAAGGTTACCAACTCATTAGTTTAATCTTGGTCATCATCTTACCAAACCTTTGGCAGCCTCTGAATTAGTCAGTCAGTCATATCTTCTTAAACCACTTTCTCTGCTTGGCTTCTCTCATAGTTCTCTTACATATTTTCTGCTTCATCTCAGCATCCTACCTTCTTCTCCTGATCTCCAAACATCCAGGCACCCTAAGGTTATTTTGAGGACCTCCACTCTTCTGTCTCCACATTCATCTCCATAGATGGCCTCATCCAAACTTGAGGCTATAAATAGCATCTATATTTTTATGATTACTGCCATTAAATTTCAGTCTAAATCTATCTCTTGGACTTAAAGTAATAGATTCAAGTTCTTTCTCAACATTGTTAACTTCCTTCTCAACATCTCTATTGGAATATCTAAAACATATCTGAAACTCAATGTGTCTTAAAACAAACTCTTAATTCACCCATGGCTTTATCTTGCTTTCTTAGAGCAAGCAGTGCCCATTTAAGCTATGGGTATCTTCATTCTTCAAGTACATGAAGCCAACAAACTTGAAAAAGCTTTTTTATCCCTCATATGCTACTATGGTCCATAAAAAAATATTGCAGGTTGTGTTCTCAATATATTTCTAAAATCTGACCATTTATCACCACCTCTATTACTAATAACCATTTTTGTACAAATTATCATTATATCTTGCCTGCATGATTGTAATAACTTCCTAAATGGTTTGCTTGCTTCCACTATTTTTTCTCTTAGTCAATTTGCTTGTCATACAAGATGACACTTCTAGAATATATGTTAGAGATCATTTCTGTCTCCTTATTTAAAACCCCCTAGTGGCTTCTCAATTTGCCAAAAATAAAATCCAACATCTTTACCACTGTCTAAAAGGCCCATATGTTTGGCCATAGATTATCTCTCTTGATTCATTTTTTCCAACTACATTTTGGATATGTAGATACAGTCTTATAACTGAGACTTATAATATCCTCTGAGAAGGTACAGACTGTTTTGTATGATGTAGTGAGAGAAGTTGTTTAACGTTGCTAGGAGACTCATCACATATTTCCTGGAATGGGTACTATTGCCCAGAGAAACAAAAAAAGAAAGTGGCTAATCATGGACACAAATGTCCAGAGTTTGGGGAGAAATAAGGATTTGAAGAATTAGGTATGTTTAATATTCAATTTTAAATTGTGTTTCTAAATTGTTCACTCATGGCAAATTTTTAAAAATCTTCAGAAATGTTCGTTATACAAAAAAAAAAAAGGCCTTATGTGGATGGTTTGTGTGAAATACAAGGGCAAAAAGGTACATTGCACTATCTGGATATATATGTTTAGGAAAGAGATGCTACTTCTTTATCGGTGAGCTATTCTTAAATTGAACAAAGATGGTGAGGGAGCTCAGACATAGGTGACTAGAACAAATGCAATTTCTAACTCAATCCAATGTTCTAGAGATATTGAGAGGGTCACTCTGTCCCCACTATCCACAAATGGGACTGGGTTTGTGTCCATTTGATTTCAACATATTGACCTAATCATCACTTCGATAATCACAATCATCATCTCCACAAAATTAAACTCATAATAAAAGTCACAGTGACTTTTGCTGTTTATTTTGTAACTATAACTTTCTGTTTTGTTAATCTCACATCCAAAATAATTCCAGAAGTTAATTTTAAGAGTGAGTTCATGTCTGTAAATGCTACTCTGAAGTATTTATAAACAGTACTGTCAAGACATTTTCTAAGGAACATAATTCAGCTATCTCTACTCTTTTCTTCTAGGAGGAGGAATTGAGGAAGACATAGAATAATGCAAAGCTACATGGCGTTTAAATGATAGGCACTGGATGTCAAACCAAACACCATAGTTTTTTCTGTTATAATACGCTGCACTCAAAATTTCTAGGAAATAATCACCATTTCCAGTTAATGCTAAAGAAAAACAGGAACCATTGATTCTCTTCTCTTATTTGAACTTCGGATTAGAGAAATTACTTTGCATTTAGATGTACACTTACCTCGATAGGACGCCCTACTCATTGTTTTCATTTTTTTTTTTTTTGGCATGGCTAAGTTCTCCTAAAATTTACATTTTAGTAGCCTGTTTGGACAGAAATGTAATACTTTCTGAAGCTCTACATTGTTTCATCTTTAACAACACATTATTTGCAATGTCTATGAGGCAATAATAAGCGAATATTCGTATAGTCACTTGGGACACAGTTGTCTTTTCTGAAGATTTCTGAAGGTACTAATTGTCTACTAAAATAAAAATAACTGTCAAATTGCCAGACCCTAAGCTTATATGAAGAGTCATAGGAAAGATGCATATGTACATATGAATTACTGTATCTGTCAATCAAGTTTTCTAAATGAGAAGTTGTGATTGTACATTAAATATATTGTTAATTCAAATGTGTCACAAAAAGCAAGCAAGTGACCTTGCTTGGGAATGCATGTGAGGAATTCTATGTGAAACAGATGGAACCTAAAACTGTATTATTTTTTATGGAATTGGTGGACTTGTTTCTATTTTACATAGAAAAGAAGACATGAAATGATGAGGGCTCATAAGGATGTAGCAGAGAATTCTTACCCAACAGACTTCGACTCATACCAGCATCAAGATTATCTGTTGGCTTCAAAAAAATATGTTTGTCTGAGGAGCCATTTCTGCCTGCTAAGCTTCTGAACCTATGAGAACATCCCACAGGATAAGAAAAATATATTGATTTCAATTCACTTTATTATCCATCTATGGCAGGAAAACTTCACCTCAAAATAATGAGAACCAAAAGACTCAGAACTATTGTGATTCCCAGTGTTTTTTTCTAAAAATAAAGTTGCATTTAATAATCCTATGTAGAATAAAGTAAATTAACAAACACAATATATGTGTTTTCACACACACACGCACACACACGCACACACACACACACACACACACACACAGTGCACATACCATAATGTATAGGCTCATAATTTCATATTATTTTATTCTGATGATAAGACACACAAAAGTAGCCTTAGAATATGTCGTTAAAATTCAGCCAAGCTACTAGCTACCACTCAGTGTTCATTATGCATAAAAACTGAAGAGTGTTATTTATTGCTGCTCTGGGATAGATGTATTTATACTGTACAGTCAGGATCTCCCTATGTGCAGCTGCTTCATCAGTGCTCATTGAATTTAAAAGGCACTCTTCAGATTTATTTCAGGTGGGGGCCTTTGAACTGAAGGGCCACCTTGATTGAACTGATCTCAATGGTCGCTTGTCTCATCCCGTGAGAAGCTGCCGGCTTCGAGCTTGATTAGGTTCTGATTGATATGTGCACCTTAAATCAGCCCCCAGGAAGTCCAGGTAGAATGAAATGCCACAGAACTGCATGTGCTCAGATAAATATGTACGTGAAATCAGCTCTGATGGAGACATCTCAGCTCATTCATGTGGATGTTGACCAGTGTGGGTCAGACCATTCTCCTGCTTGTCTTCTAAATATGTATATGCGGCAACATTCACACAAAATTAAAGATTGAGTCAGAGGTTAGCGGCATCTGGTGTAGCTGACCCTGAATGATAACTGAGACAGCGGTGTCTGGTAATCTATACACCTCCCCAACTATCACTGCAAATCTCATGCTTTTCTTTTCTTTTTTCTTTTTTCCCCTAGAGAGAGAGATATAGAGGGCTCCTGCTCATTACATAGTGACTTTGTACCAGGCATCAGTTTAAGTGTTTTATATAAAATTCCATTAATTCTCACAATGACATGAAAAGCAAACAGGTATTATCACCAGCATTTTGCAATAAGATGAAATAATTTGTCCAAGATCATATAACTAGCAAGTATGTGGCATAGCTAGTAATTCTATACAAGTGAGTATGCTTGTGATATTATCTTCTCCTTCCCTGTTTATCCCTGTGTGACTGTTTCTTCTTTGGTTTTTGTATTCTGATATGGGTTCTTCTCGGTTTTTTTCCCCCTTTAACCTATTGCTGATTTTCCCCATCCCTTTTCTCCCATTAAATCTTTTCCTTGAACCAGAGGTCTCGAAAAATAACTAGGTTAGGTGTTTATTATAGTGATAATATGTTTGAACAAAGGATAAAATCCCTTTTCACCAATGAATGGCTTGGCTGCTAAATTATATGTTTTCCTTTTATAATATGAAATGCCCTACACCTCATGACTAGAGTATCAGAATGGAACGAAGTGCTAAAGAGAAGTCACACTGTTATGAGGGCACCTTTTTTTTTTTTAACCAGGTTGTGAAAGACATTAAAAAAGACAATTCTGAGCATATTTCGAACACGACAGCTATTTAACAGTCCATGAAGGAAATCTAGAAGATTTAACAATTTCTGACAAAGAAATTCTAGCCCCCCACAAAATGCTATTTTCTTGATTCTACTGATCACTTTATTGTTCTATCTATAATCACAAGCAGATTAGTAAATTAAATATTTTATAGAAAGGTGTCAAATGCAATTTGCCCATCCACTAGCCAGTAAGCAGGGAATTATTGATCTAGGAAATTGTGATTGGCACCTTTCAAAAACTAAGCTCATAAATGAAATAAGATTAAGAACACAGCACAGAACATAAACATTTCACTGACTTTCTCAACTTACCCATTTTCATCAGCCTGCCCAGAGCTTTACTTCTCATTCACACAGACACACACTACAAGGAAACTTTGAGTCACTTTAAAATGGTGCAGTTGTGGAGTAAGATGCACTCTTTCTAATCGCATTTTTTATTAATTCCAGGACTACCATGATGGCCAAATGAGAACTTTTTTTGTCAATCTATAGCTTCCTCTACAAGGAACAATGACACTGTCAGATATCTAAAGCATTGTTAGAACAGATAATATGGACATTGCAAAAATTCTTAAAGGACCAGAAGCTGGATGGTCCATACCGAAACAGAGATAATAGATATAATTTTCCTATTTGCCTGTTATGATGGCAAGAAAGATTATAGACCATTCAACTTTAGAATGGTGTGATATATGCTAGTAGAAAAAATGTCAGAGAATAAAATGTGTGCTTTCATTCAATGAATCTATATAAGTTTGCAAGGCTCCTTATTGTCATGTGCTTTTGATGTTTACAAGATGGTAGATTCCTAAA
This sequence comes from Macroglossus sobrinus, assembly GCA_004027375.1. Classification (NCBI taxonomy): domain Eukaryota; kingdom Metazoa; phylum Chordata; class Mammalia; order Chiroptera; family Pteropodidae; genus Macroglossus; species Macroglossus sobrinus. The sequence goes on from PVKZ01004853.1 coordinate 41,191, forward strand.
TTATGTGCCCACATCTTCCTTGTGCAGACCTCTCAGGTATGCAATGCAATATATCATATATTAATTAGTATTTATTGAATAACATTTTCCAAAGGAAAACACAGGGCTTGATGTGAGCTATGCCTAGAGGGACTCTGTGGGTTGCCACAGAAAGAGCATTATCAAGGGATCTTCTCCAAAAAAAGAAACAGTAGAACCAGTAATAGCAAAGAGAGATCTAACCCCTGCTTCCAAAATGCAAACTGAAGGCACACATCATCTGGTATAGTGATTAAGAAAAAAACTTTAGAGTCAGAGAGATCTGGTTTCAAACACTGTCTCTTCCTGTTACTAGCTGTGTGATCATAGCCAAATGAGTTCATCACTCGGAGCCCATGTCCCTGGCTGTATCTTGGAGACATAAATAATTGCTTAAAGTTTCTTACACTTAATTGTGACAATTAAAGATACTATATATTAATGTTAAACACATTGCCTGGAACATATAAATTCTTAAATGTCACTGTTTTATTTCTGTTGATACTTTCTGCTTTCTTCCATCTGAATGTTACACAATCCAAACTTATCTCCTAATTTACTTATAGCTTAAAATGAAAACAAACTTATCCTCTGTTTTAACCCTAAATTTAATTTTTTAAAAGTTTAGTTAAAATTCCATATGAAAATACTTGGCATACTCCTAATAATAGTTAAAAAGTAATGCCCCAATGTTAGCCAAAATTAACTCAGGAATTTCATTTGCATATATAACTTTCCAGACCTTAGCTTACAAGCCTAGTAGTTAGTAACACTTTTCTTTTAATTTTCAAGCTGGTAAAGTTCAAGAGTTGGCTATTTTCATATACAGAGAAGTAAATCAAGGTATCTTTCCAATACTCAAGTATGAGAATGTCATTCTTAGTTTTCAACTCTTGATTGTCAGTGAATATTGAGAGAACAAAAAAAGTAAATGCCCATTATTTTTATCCTAGGCTTCTCCTACTTGGCTATCCAAGTAATTGCCTTGGAGATTTTTGAAAAAAAAATTATAGATTCCTTAGCTAATCTTTGCCTTTTTCATAGAAATTTATCTCCCTTGAAGTCATGGTGGTAGATGTGGTAATGGTGGTTGGTGATGGTGTTAATTATAAGAGCTAATGTTGATTACTGTGTGTCATGCACTCTTCTACGAGCTTCATATGCATTTGCTCAGATAATCTTCATTATGGTCTTATGAGGTCAGTTTATCATAAAATCCTGTCAATCAATATAGTGTTAAGTGATCTAGTAGTTTCAAGTATTTGATGTTGAAGAAAGACTATGAGATGTATCTATAGCACAAAAAAATGATAGATCGCTGTATTTTACTTATTTTAAGACTGACATTATTTTCTCATTTTAACAGCTCTAAAAGTAGTAAGCATCTTTCAATCAATGGTGTCATAAAATTATAATTGGCTACATTCTTCTTTTCCTAGAGGTACAAAAAATAATAGTGTATCTTGAGTTGGTAGTTTCTTCTTTTAGCTAAAATATAGTATTAATTTAGTAACATTTTGAAAAAAAATAATTAACATGTTTAAAAAACTTAAGGAGCAGAAATGTATTTATGTGCAGAGATGTTTTAGTCTCTCTATAGATGATACTTGGTGAATCACATGAATCATAAAACTTTTGCAGTAACTCTGTAGCTTTGAGGATTCACAAAATATTGAGAGACATTTATTGAGCAGGAATTTTCCTAGACTTCTTTGAGGAGTAGGATTCTATGCCTGTTTGCCACTAGAAGGTTGTGTTGCTCTCAAACATTCACTTCCACCTTCCTGTCTGGCTTGTCTAGAGAACATGTAAAGCCATTATGTTAACTTATGATTCCATGCCATTTTGTTCTTAAAATTTGCTTGAAGAAGATTTATGGCACAGAGATGAAGTGATCTGAAGTCACCTCCCATAAAACCTAAGTCATCACAACTAGTATTTTCTAAATTATGAAAGAGGATGTGGTCTGAGTGATTTTAATGAAAAATAAATGATAATAATAACTTTCAATAGATTCACAACAAAATCACTGGAAACTGACACCTGAATATAAAACACTTCAAAGTTTATTTCTTTTTTTAAAATATGTATTGAACACAGAATTTGAGACAAACTCATCGTGATTCTCTTAACCACATGTGAATGCAAGTTGTAATCATTTGTATTTTCTAATAGCCATTGTGAATGGTTTGTTTTAAGGAAACTGTCAGTTTTAGGAAGGTGTTTTGGAGAAACCAGTTAAGGATCAATGGCAAATTGGTCCTTTCTTGATGGGAGTTAAAAGGAATAATTCCTTGATAACTGGACTGTGCTAATCACACTATTTACACACATGAACACACACTCACACATATTTATTTGTTCTGATATAAGGGCTAAACATCTCAATAATTTTGAAGTTCAAGGAAGTAGAAGGAGCTAAAATAATTTATTTTGAGGAAACAAGTGAAATTTAAAGATCCTGAAATATTATCAGAGGTCCAGGTTGCCTATAAACATGGAAACTTGTGTCGAAACTCTCAATTACTGGAGGTAAGTGTGACTATCCAGTTAAGAAAAAGGAAAGCTATAAAGTAGGATTTGTACAGTAATTAAGAGACTCAACTTCAGAGTCTGACAGATCTAGATGAAAATTCTGGTTCTACTTATCTCTTACTAGCTGTGTGTTTCTGGGGAAGTTACTTAAGCTCCGTAAGCTATTTATAAAATGTGGATAACAGTACAATTTATCACACAATGTTATTACCAGAATCAAAACAAGCAATGCTTCTCGACATGCTCACCAGTGTGCCTAATACAGAGTGGCTGTCACTCAACACAGCCATTTCTATTATGCTCCAGAAACTGAAGGTGGCTGAGTCTCTGGATGTCTGGAAGTGTTTCCAGGAGAGCAAGAAGTATCTCCTTAAGAAACTCAATGATAATTAGCAAAGCATGGGCTTAAGAGAGTGTAACTCTAGGCTGTATTCCTTATACTTAGTACCAGACTGGTAACCGACCTGAGACTAAGCAGGCAAAGACTTGAAGAGGAATATTTAGATAACTTGCAACCTCAATACAAAGCTGAATTCCTGTTTCATTATTTTCAGGTAACCTTGTGGATCTTTTCCTTCAGAAGAGATTTTCAAGACCCACCATACAAAATTTAAACCCTCCATTCACTTTTTTTCTGAAATTTTCAAATAAAATTTCTCCTACTTTTTAAACTAAAAGACTTGTTTTCTTCTAAATCAATAGAAGAAATGAATCTTTGGATATTAGACTCCAAATGCTTCATTAAAGAAGTGAAATAATATTTCAATCTTATTTCTCAGTATGTCAAAATTTAGCATGCATTTCTTAAGGCAGGGATATTAGTGACAAAGTTCTTAGCACAATTCTACTCCTTTACACTTACTCTGTCGTTCCTATATCCAGAGGACACATCCCTTAACTGTAGTTTATAAATACAGAATAAACAGCATAAAAATCTAATTACTTTCTCAGAAATTTGGACATCACCCTCCACTAGCTTTTCCCTCTCATTTCCAATATTATATCAATCATCTCTGCTTCTCGAATGTTCCTCCCAAACAAATCAGTCACATTTTATGCACTTCTCTCCATTTTCACTGCTACTGCCATAGCTGGCACCATGACCGTTCCAGTTTTACTATGTTCTATCCAACTAACTAGTCTCTAGACATATGAACATGCTCACACTTTAAACCATTTTATACTCAGCAGAGTGATTTTGAAAGAAAAAAAAAAAGAAGCGAATGTAATTCAATCATGGCTCCCCCTCACAGAAACTTCTACTGCACCTATCAATGCTTCAACCCATTTTCCAACGTGTTTCTATCTTGTCTTAATATCTTATACTTTATCGCCTTGTCAGAATTGCAATTAATTTGGTATATGCTTAATGACCATTTTAATAAATGTCTTTTTAATTCTGTAATTGTCCTATCAGATTATCTAATTTCAAATGCTGTCTAGACTGTATACAAGTTTTATATACTCAGGATCTGCTTAACTTCTCTAAAACTCAGTTTTCTCATCTACAGAACAAGGATATAATCATTCCTAATACATAGGTAATAACTGTTGACATTAAACATATTAACATTGGAAAATGATGATATGATAATGCCTGGCACATGGGCAAATTGACTGTAAGTACTAGCTATCAATTACTAAACTATACATTGTCTGAGAGCATTTTCTCTTTTGTTCACATCAATGAACAAAAAAGTAAAATGATTTATTTCTTAGATGGCTCTACTAACATGTCAGAAAGGTTCAGTTGCCAAGAAAAGGGTTTGTTAGCTAATTTAAGGAGAAATGAGTTACTATTACAGGGTGTTACATATCTTACAAAATCATTATAAAGGTGGAATAAAGAAGCCAGTTTATGCTTTAATAAATTTCTCTTAAAATCAGAACATAGAATCTGGACTCTAAGGAAGTTTCTGAATTTTTAATAATTGGGATGCTGTTTATGAAATTGGGACATCCCTTCTACATCTGCTAGTTCCTGAACCACACAATCACTGCCTTCATCCAGAGCCACTAATATAGGAAAGATTCCATGGCATTATTAAAACAGCCATAGCCAGGGAAGCTGCCACAATTAAGAAAACTGTAGCTACTGATGTGACTTCTGAATTATGTTGTACCTAACTGCAGTCTGCATCCACAGAATAAATGCTCTGTACCTCAGAGCTACTGAATAAACAGTGGGACCAATGTCTCACTCTTGCCCTGTAAATATAACTGAAAAAACTTTACTACATTCAGAATTGTGATAGAGCTTAGATATAAAATTAGATGTTCTAAATGAGAGTCTGAGATTTTTTGACAAAGGAATGGAAGAATGTGTTAGAATGGTAAAGAGTTCAAACAGTGAACCCAGATATTTAGATGGCTAATGAGATGGAATATACAAATAAATAGTGGTTGCCTTCCAATAATAATTCTCTTCTTCTCCAGTGAGGCTCCCTCTCTCATTTTTTAGAAGAAGAATACATGGCTTCCAAAAAATTTTTTTTTTAAAAAAAGATAAAGATGTATCCCAGTCTTTCTCACAGCTAGGCATCTAAGATCACAATATGATGCGAGAAAATAAAATGCACAACTTTCAGGCAATGTTCTTAAATTTAGGGGAATTATACTTGTTTACTGCTAGCAAGAATATATATAAAGGTATAAGCCATCTTCAACTATGTGTAGGTGGCAATACCCTAGGGAAGGTAGAACAAGACAGGAAGAACCTGGGTTCTTGACATCATGAACCCAACCCTTTCTGGTCTTGACTACTATATGTGAGATTAGACACAGATTGATATTTGTAGGCACTGTTATTTGAGGTATTTAGAACAACAGCTCAACCTACAACCTCACAAATAAGGTTGGCAGCACACAGGTAGTACTGCAAATGAGCAGCATAACTTCAAAATACTCAGGATATTTAAAAAACATTGATATGGTCAACCTATACCAAAACCTCATCTCTTTCTTTAATATTCTAATTTGCTGATTTTTCTCCAAATCGACTTTGAATTCCCGACTTATGATTGGAAATCTCCTGGACTTCTTTATGAAACAACCTCCTTCGGGAATATGTCTGTTCTTACAGAGGAAAACTTACTCATTGTGAATTCCTAATATTGACCTTCCACATTCATGGACTTTAACTCTCTTTGTATCTTGCTGAGTAATTGGAGAACATTTGGAATAATTATGGGTCCTTCTGTTTGCCGTAGTCTCTAATTTTAAGTAATAATGCTTCTCCGTTACTGCTGTTTCCTTGTGTTAATAAGAAGCTCAATAAAAGTAACTGAAGGAGGTAACAGAAGAAACCAGACATAATCTTATGGGATAGGTAAATTTGTCTAATTCTAATAGCAAGAAGTCCCATTGCGACTTCAATAATTATACCTTAATAAAGTAAAACACAGCCTTTTCAAGTAATAAAGATAGTAATCTGGCTTCCACATTCTACCTTTGCCTTATTTCTCACTTGGTTCTGAAACAAGCTGAAGGGAGAAGAGATAATCATTTAATCATTCAAAGACACTAATAACCTTCTTTATTCTGCCTCCATTTATTCTCTTCACCTCATACTTTACATTCTTTGCCTTTTTTTTATCTCACACCCCATTCCATTTCACCTCATTCTTCTCCTATCCTTTCTTTTATGCCCTAGAAGTTTGTCACTGCATGCAAAATGTATGGCCTAAAGCAGATGTGCGTGGACAAGTTTAAAAAGCTTGGTGACTCCTAAACTAGAATGTGCTGGGGGAGAGGTCCCTAAAACCATTCCTAATTTGGTTGATTTTTCTAAGAGTACTCAGCATACAGTCATACTCTTAGCTATGATTTATTACAGTGAAAGGGTACAAAACAAAATCAGTAAAGAGAAAGGCTTCTGGGCTCTGTCCAGAGGGAATAAGAGACAAGTTTCCAAGGGTCCTGTCTCCATGAACACACACAGTATGTGCTTACTTGTCTAGCAATTAATTCTGACAGCACATATGAAATGTTATCTACCATGGAAACTCATTAGAGCCTCAGTGCCCGGGGTTTTTATTGAGGGCTGATAACAGAGACACCCTCTGCCTGACATGTATGTAAACCCCAGACTCTCAGAAAGAAAGCAGGGGTTCAGCATAAACCACACTTTACAGCTTAGGCACAGTGAGCCACTTTTTACAACTCTGAGAAGAGTGGAGGTTATCCCAAAATTTAAGTTTAGGCACCACTGAAGGGTCAACTTCATAAGTGAGTCTTTCTAAGGATAGCAATCTCCAACTGTTATGTTAATTCCTCTCTGAAACAGGCTTTCTGTAGTCCTGAGAGACCTTTTTAAAAGCTCTTGATCATAATTATTTAATGAGCACTTAATATCCTAGTACTGTTAGCCATACCAGCAAAACAAAGAAATTGAGAGACATTGTTTTATCATCTAAAAGGAAAAAGTTGATCACATAAGAAGCAGAGGAATATAAACAATCATTCATATAACCAAATTTACCTTCATTACTCCCACAATCTAATTATAATTGCATTTGCTTAATCAATTATTAAAAATCTTCATGAATTTAAATTGTCGTGCCTTCGTGCATCTTATTATGTTCCTGGATACTCATAGTGCACTATCTCTAAATTCTCTTTTATGGAGTATCCATTGTGAATTAATAAGTTCTCTGAAAAAAAATGTGTTTACATTTGTAGCCCATTCGTACACACTAACTAGTTGTGTGATTTGGGGTCATAACAATCACCTATTAGTCATTATATGTGCTTTAGAAACACTATTTATTTTCATCTCTATAGAAATTCTGTGATATATATATATATATATATATATATATATATATATATATATATATATAATTTTATTACCCTTTTGGTAATTAAGAAATTGAGGACTAGATAAGTAGTTTGACCAAGCTCATCAAGTTAGTAAATATCAAAGCAAAAATAAGGTGATAATGCCTATCTTCCTGGTTGGGGAGGGGGTGATAAAAATTAAAGGAGATTATATATAAAATGCCTAATAAAGGGTTTTGGCACATATTACATTATCAGTAAAGAATGGTAATTGTCATTGGTCTGCTCCATAGTCACTGACAACAAATATTACTCAAACCAATTTTCTCATTAATAGTCACCAGGTGGTCTCTTCAAGAAAATGAAAATAGTTTACAGGATGTGAAGGCAGCAGGATCATCTTCAGATTTAAAATTTGGCTCAAGAATCATTCTTCATCACCAAGTTGATCATTTGAATAGGAAAACAAAGAGAAAAAAATTAAACAGTGATTTTAAAGAGGACACTGGTAACTTATTCCTTATTTTCCCCAGTAAGTAAGTAATAACTTCAGTAATTCAGAGAAGAAAATGAGATAGAAGTAAGAGCTGAACAGCGACCAAAGTTAAATCCTTAAATAGACTATCCATGAAACAGAGATTATCTCCAATACTAATTAATAAACATTTGATTGAGGGTTTAATTAGCAAGAGTCTAGATAAGAAACCAACTTTTTTTTACCTCTTTTCGATTTTAAATAACAAAAACATAGAAAATTATTTAAAGGACTCATGTTATTCCCAAGCTATGTGTCACAATCTGGCTCCCTACAAAAACAATCTCACACACACATTCATCTTTGAAAGTAGTTATGCAACCACCTCTTGTACAAGTATCCATATGCTGGACATAAAATCCCACATATCTGTTAGGATTTCATACCATCTCAGAAAATATTCTTAGAATACACAAAGACAGAGAATAATTACATCCTAGATCCAGTCAGTATAGTTTTTTTCTCATTTCCTATACATAAGAATTTAAATATCTAGGTTTGCGTGTTTATATCCTAATAAATGGTATTTGATAATTAGGTAGCTAAAAACAAGTAATTCTTCCAAGTAGCCACTTGATCAGTAGCCTAAAGTAAATAATCAGGAAAGATGAAGAAAGCCATATATCTCCAAAAAGTGTCAATTATTGTCACGGTAGCAATGATGTTTTCACAAAATCCATCATTACTCCAGTTAATGACTGGTGAGTAAGGGTACAGATGACTTTTGCTTTGGTCCAAAAAATTTAGCACATTAGCCAAGGAACTGACCATTAATCTCAGGTAATGTAAAGGCCAGTTTTCAGAGGACCATTGCTCAAGTAATCTTCTATTCAAATATAAGTGCAGTTCAGATTGCTAAATGTATAATGCTTAAATAATATTGGTGCATTTTTATGAAGAAGTTTGGCTTGGAGTCAGGTGATTCAGTGTTCTCTTCCTTAATACAGTATCTAATATTCCCAATTGTATGCCTGGCAGTAATTTACAATGTTTAGATAATAGAATTTTAGTTATTTTTTTGTAAACTACCAATGCCTTATCTATCCAGTATCTGAACTGACTGTAAATTATGTTAGAACAACATATATTTTGTCAAAGTCACCAGGATATTAAAAAAAAATTATATACTTCTGATTTTTAGAAATACAAATAATAATAATCACATGATAAATGTGCATTTAGACTTGATCTCTGAAAATATAAATATAAATATAAATATTTGCAATTAGTAAGATGGTTAGAAATGAAATTTAATAATAAGAATAAAATATTATAATCCAAAGAAAAAGTTTTTGTGGATGGGCTAAATATCCAACAATAGAAGCTTTTCTACTATTTTTTTTTTAAGAATCATATTTAGCTATTAAAATACTGCAGCATTGGCTGAGAAGCGAGAGAAGCTGGCTGGAGGCTAGAATGGAGTGAAGGAGAAAACTGTCTTTATCAAGCACTACAGATGTTGACACATCTACAGGCGCAACTCCAGGGGCCCTGAGCCAGGCACTATGCTTGGAGGCCTGGCCAGCAGCGGTGTAGACTCTGCACTGGGATTAAGAAGGGGCCCCTACGCAAACTCAAGTTTCCTGACTGACCCACAGGAGGTGGTGGAGGAGCTGAAGAAAGACCCTTCGTAGGGAGGTTTGGGCCAAAGTGCTCGTGCTAAACCTTGCATTTGTGGTGATGTTGGAACCTATATGATAAGATTAGACATGGCCAAACTTCAGTCATGTGCCTAAAGCTACCGTTTCTCTCCTTCAGAAATGATGGTTCAGCTGTGAGGCAATCCTCTAGTAAGGTACTAAAATGGCCTTGGATTTGGTTTAATAAAAGTTAAAATAAAGTAAAATAATAATAATAATAATAATAATAATAATAATACTGCAAATATAGGCTACTTGTCTTAGGATGATGTTTGCAATACATCGTTGAGAATCTAGTGTAATAAGAATATAAATAATCTGAGTTATATAGGGAGACATAAATATATAAAGAGATACATGATATGAGAGAGACAGAGGTAGAGAAGGAGGGAGGGTGTATGGGAGAAAGAGCAAGAGATGAATACCATCTGGAAGAATCATATACAAAGGTGTACACATCTCACAGTGTTCATTTCTGAGGTCAAGGAAGAAATCATGTGTTCTATTTTATTGCTTTGTATTATTGCTTATCTCATTCTTAGTTCTTTTGATAAACACGCACTGCTCTTCTTAAAATTAGATAAACATACATATTTATTTTTAGCCTCAAAAAGAGTACATAGTTGGTACTTGACAAACAATAACTAAGAAATATCACATCTCTGAGGACACAGAACAAACTTATCCAGTTGAACTTCTGTACCTCTGACTATTGCAGCTACTCTGTCCTGGATAGCTGCCACTTAGTAGTAGACATATTAACTATTAACACTGCAGCGAAGAAAAATCAGATCTTGCATAAGTGAAAGCTGTTGCTTAGAATCCTTTTGTGTTGGTGGAATTTGAGATGGCACATTGGAGAACCTTCTAGATCAGGAGAACTAATAATATTATTATTTAGGCATTAGGTACAGTTTAGGCCTACTGATACATTTCATTTAAAAAACTAACAGACCAGTAATAGAAGACAGTCCCTCTTAGGAATGCCCCTCTGGCATTAATAATAAGGATAAACACCTATATTGTTGATTATCTACTAACACCAAACAGTGAGCAAGCTGCTCATAGGGTTAAGTGATTTTTCTAAAGACACCCACTAAGTCAGAGGCCATTGTAATAAGAATGCAGAAATTTATAATTCTAAAACTCTCATTCTTCTTATTCTTTTATCAAATGCATTAGGGACATTCCTATAAGCAATATCTCCTTTACGAACAATGTGCAATAGGTCCTATGTTATTCTCAATAAATTAAAAAGTGTAATTTGGCTACTATTTGAGCAAAACTTGGGGAAAAATCTAAATGCCCTACTATAAGAATACAATAGATACTTTCATATAATGACCTATTATATTATGTAGTCATTAAATATGATTTTAAGAGTTTATAATAATGTCATATTTGTTCTATTTTATCACTAATAGTTAATATTTTTAAACACTAATCAGGTTTCAGGCATGCACTAAATACTTCTTGTGTATTATCTCTGTTAAATCTCATAAATGTCCTATGAGTTACATAAATTCATTAGCCTTATTTTACAAATGAGCATAGTAATGAACAGAAGCTCTCAAAGTTGGAAAACAGCCAGAATTTGAAACCAAGGAGTAATAAATGAGTGAGAGACAACATTGCCTATAAAGTATTATCACAATTGCATTAAATGTATAGAATAAAGACTGTGATGAAATATGCAAATATAATAGGAGTCTCTACATGTGGAATTTTAAATATTATCTCCATCTTTAATTTTTCAAGTATTTTCTCTCTTTATACAGTGAAGATATACTATTAAATATTTGCAATTTTTAGATAGACATCAGTAATATGTTTTTGTATGGTTCAACCTAACTATATAATAAAGGTCTTTTATTTAAAAGCATATATATACATGTGCACAAATATATGTATATGTTAGTATATTTACATATTTATTATGTGTACATAATAAATTATATTTATTTTATGTTTACTTCTGAGCTCCAACACTGTTCTCTCTTATCCTAGTGGCATGAGGGATTCAAGAAGAATGAGTCTCAGAGAAAACAGCCCATGAGAAAGTAAATTCTCTACTCTAAGTTACTATTATTTATTCTCTATGAATTTCTGCAATGTTTAGTCAGTGCTCTGTACCAGGGACACTCAATCAATGTCTCACATTGAGAGGGCTGAAAATGACACCATTGACTGTCATAAACACAAAAAATATTTATAGAGTCAATGAGCCACATCTCATCTGGGCTAATTGCTTCAAGAGGCTATGATATGGGCTAACTGAATTTTGAGAGAGCAGTCTTGGGCACTGTCTTGAGCCATGGCACTCTGAGAATCACTGGGGGATAACGGTTGGAAGATGGAAGAGATCAATGCTGTTAATCCATTCATTCTGCCAATGTTGAATTACTCCCTCAGGTTCATAACCAAGTGCACTATTGGTGGTGTTTTTAAGCATTACTCAGACAGTCCAATATCCCGCTGTTTAGTCTAACTGCAAAATTATTGAACATGCTGACAGCCAGATCTATAATTAGTAAAGCAGTGGATCAGAGCACACCATCAGAATAATGCTTATTGAGATGCCTCATGGCACATGCTTGCAATGGTGAAATACACATTTTATTAACATGAAAATCACGTCAAAAATGTTCCTTTAATTCTAGAATAGAGAAAGCAAAGTAGCAATGTGACTGTAATTCTCTGTGATATTTTTGAAACTCATTAAATGTACTAAGTGTAAAGTATTTCATCAGTTTCTAGAACACGGTATATATCTAAATAATTATTATTAGTGGCATTATGTTACTGAGAAGTACACATATCCATAAGGGTAATCTGTTGATAATAGTGATTATTATTTATTTATCTAAACACCTTTGGAATGTGTGATCAGCTCCACAAAACTACCTCATCTCAATCAAACTCTGAACATCTCTATTCTTTAATCATTTTCCCATCCATCTTTCATAGAAAAGAGAGTTTAATTAAGAGATTTATTCAAAGCTCACCCAGGTAGCCAGAGGCAGACCTACTGCCTACACTAATTTTTCCTCATCAGCAATGCTTTAATATAACTTCAAAAGGTCATATTTCAAAACTCTATTTAGAGAAGAAACCCAACTTGCAGCAGCAACTTGAGAACCAATCAAAATGTCATCATACTCACGGTGGGAACACAGCAACTATTTGATGGTTAATTGTCTCGTATTCTTGGTATTTTTGGAACCATTGTTTTTTTTTTTTTTTCTCTCCCCTCCACTATAAACACTTGAAGATAAAATAGATGCACTACTTTATTTTTATTGCAGTTTTTAGGCAATATCTCTATATCCGCCTCGTCCCAAAGGGAAAAAAAAAACCAAAAAACAAAAAACAAAACACTGGGTCCTTTGAACAGCACATCGTATGACTATCCTGTCTACAAATGCTTTTCTAATCAGCTCCTCACTTTTCCCCTAGAAGTCTTTTAATGAGATCTTGCTGCTTCCATTCTGGCAATGTTATGTTTGTTTCACTGCACAGCATCCAGTCAAATCTCTTTAAATCTATATTTGATCATGTTATGTTTATGCTCCAAAACTTTACTGGTTTTTCACTACCTTCAGAAAAAAATAATTTTTTTTTAAATCCAAGTTACCAGACCTTACTCTCTTTCTTCTATTGCAGAAGCACCTTCTCTTATTTGTTATAAATCAGCAATAAATGTCAAGTGTATACAAACATATTTATTTACTACAAATGTCTCAATATTTAATGAGAACCTATTAAATATAACACCCCGTATGAGGGACAAAAAGAGAAATAAGACATGGTATTGATGTCACAGAATTAAAATTCTAGTGGTCACACAAATCAACTCTAACTCAAATTGACCATAAGATATATCTAGGGGCTCACTGGCTTGAATAAATTTGCAAAGCACAAAATTATTTTTTTCAAAAATGAGCTGATTAATATTCCTTTCCATGTTATTGTCCTTTACCCCAGGCCTCTCAGATCAAGGAGAATAATATGATTTAAATCATTAAATCTTGAGAAAATCCTTTCCTTTCAAAGGAAAAAAACAATAAAAGTACAACATACAACAAATAAGCATGAAGTAATCCAGAAGGAGATACAAAGATCACTTCAGAGCCATCAATCCCATCAGAAAAGCCAGGAGATGAGTCATCAGTCAGACTTTAATCAGCAGCAATGGATGGGACGAAAAATGAGGAGCATTCTAGGGGTAATCTTCAAGACTATATGCTCTTTTCCAAGATCATTTGTTTCATCAGTGACGATTGAGTCGGTGTATTGTGTTGATAATAAACATTTTACAAAAGGAAACAAAAAGGAGACAGGAAGGAAGAAAGAGAAGACAAAAAATTAAAAGGGTTGGGCGGAAGAAAACAAGGGAGGCCTGGAGGCAGTTTCTGTCTAGTTTGCTTTTCTGGGACATATAATATGAATGTAATCAAGAAGAGGGAGGTAAACTGTAAAGCGGATTTAGAGAGAGGCTGTAGCATTCAAACCAGGTAAGTCTTTTTAAGACACAGTAAGGTATTTTAACTCTATTCAAAGAGCAAAGGGAAGCCACTGAAAGATTTTATCCAGAGGGATAATGTATTCCGATTAGTGTGTGTAAAGATAACTTTGGCTGCAGCAAGAGGAACACACCTGATGAAACATGAATACAATTTCCAGGATAGTTTTTATCCTAACACCTTATGTGGTTCTCAAAGGTATAAAAAGAGGATAAATACAAAAAAGTAAATGGTTTAGAACCAACATAAATGTCAAGTTCCTACTCATGGAGGAACAATGTATTTTTCCTAAGGGACAGAGCAGGTTACGTGGCCAAGTCACTGCCCAGAACTTCTCAGAGGACCCCTAAAGGCACAGAAAGCCTGAGGGATCAGGATGTTCATGCAGGTGTTCTAGAAGTAGGGTTGTGACTGCTTTGCACCCTACTTGACAAGTAGAAATACATATTAAGAAGTATTTGAGAAGCCTAAAAGCCATTGGTAAAAAGCACTGCATGGTCCACAGGAAGGAAAACTTGCTTGGGGAGCTTTAGGAGATCTCTGTTTGAGTTCTAATATATTGAATAACCTCTACTCCTCCCATAGAGCATGTCTTTTGAATGTTGGGTTGTGTCAATCCAATGGGATTAAAAAACAGACTAAGAGCTCCCAAAGATGAATTAGACAAAAATGTCACCATGGTATTATTGTGTGCCTGGTGACTAAGGGCAGATGTTTGAACACCTCCTTGGAATGAATAGTTTTGCTATGTGAGTTTGAGAGAGCTCCCAAGATGTAGCTGTCATTCCAAACTGAAAAGTATGCCTCCAACACCAGTAGCCTACGGAAGCACCATTGTGAAACCTTCATTATCGCCTAGGAAAATATGTGGGACCAATTCCTCAGAGCATTTGTCCACTCAATTCTCAGAGCTTACCAATAACAATTTTACCAGTCACTAATGGGACACCATTTACTTCTTAGACCTTAAGGATTTAGATATTTATTATGAGGCTTTTCTAGCAGATGGGAATAAAATGTATTATTTTAACAATTTTTTTTAAATGAAGGTCTTGAGTCAAGGATTCATTTCCTAAATCACACCTAGATACCATACAGATGAGCCATGGCCCTGCCTATGTTCCTGTTTACATCAGTGGTCTCTGAGGTCTCAGCCCTCCTAGCTTGGCTCCCTTAAAGTGTGTTGCGCATCTCTGGCCCAATCCCTCATCAATTCCTTGTGTCTGTGCTATGACTGTACCTCCACTCCGTTAAATGCTCTTCCCTGTGATGAGATGCTAGAGCTGTCCTGGTGTGTTTCCTCAACATTCTGGAAAGCACAACAGGCTCTAGCAGTGAAGAGGAACTGAACAGGGCGAGCTTTGGTTCCGAGTGTATGCACACACCCACATGAGACTGCTGCGCGGTTTTCCTGCTTTCCCTCAAACCCCAAGTCTTTACTCTGAAAGAGGCATGAGATCACAGCAATGAAGGGATTTCATGTTATAAATTTTGCCCTTAGGAGTTCTAGAGAAAATCACTGTGGTCACTCTGCATGTAACATCCCTGACCATTTCTCAGTTCTTCCTTTGGCCAGGTATTCCATTTCTCTCCAGATTCCTTCCATTTCAAAGTTATTATAGTCTGATGGCTCTAATTCTCTGATGGCTCCTTTTATAGATAAAAGATTCACTAACCTACAAAATAACAGACAGAATAGCTCAGTTGGTTTGCTTCCTGAAAAATTATTAACTTGTACAAAAGATATTGAAGTCCATTCCTAAAATTCTAGAACTATATATTCCGGGACTAAACATTTACATCAAATAATCTCTGCAAGTCTTAATAAATCTGATTGTTAATCTTTGCCCTAGTGACATAAGAAAGTAAATTTAATAAAAGACCCGATATTGGTTAAAATACTTAGAGTAAAACCTACAAACTGAATAAACATACTGAATTTCTTTTCATTGAAAATAGTAATTTTGGATTATTGTACTCTCTCTCCCTTATAAAAAAAAAACATTAATTACTCTCATTAAGGTTTAATCTAAAAAAGTCTGAATAAGAAGTATTTATTCTACTTATTGCATTTTACCTTCCATGGGTAATACAAATTGATTCACTACTGTAACTTACATTTCTAGTCAATTATACTCTCCAGTACTCTTGTCTATAACTGAATATCCACAGGAGAATAACTTTGTGGAAAGAAGAAAAACTATATAGCTCCCAATGAGGTTTGTTTTTCAAAATTCATTAAAAAGTAACTAATTTCTGATGGCATGCATAGACTCTTAGAGAAATATATGTCTAAAAAACTATCTAACAAACCACAGGAACTAGTGATTAAAATATCATGTGATTAAAATATCATTAAAATATCATTACCTCATAGTTAAATTGATAAAAGTAAAGCTGCCTACTTAGAATTTTTGAGAGTGGTCATTTTGGTTGCTGTAATAGTAAATGATCTCTGAAATAAGCTACTTGGGTTCTCCATCTCAGTTCTCTCTTCCATTTAATACTTTTAGATGGCATTCAATGCTTCTGACCAAAGGGCCGACGAACTGTGCTCACTTCCAAAATCTCAAATACGGCATGTGAGAGAATGGTTCTGCTGCACACATTAAGGACTAAGAACAAAGAATACTAATGTTCATACATTCCTATGCTTGATGCATGAAGCTTGAGTAATAAGAAAACAACAAGTATTTTAAAATGAAGGTACTGATGACTTGCCAAGTATAACTGGAATTCTGCAGAATTATATTCAAAATCTGAAGGTCAATGTAAAAGGAAACTAACCATATCAAAGGAAAGGCATAAAAGAAAAGTAGGTATAATATTATATAATAACTATGTTTATAAATGTTGAAAAATAAAGCATTATTTTATACATATATATGTATGTGTATATATATATGTGCATATATATATATATATATATATATATATATATATATATATATATATTTATCCCACAAACTGATCTTAATTATAAGTGTCTTGAGAACATGGTCTATCCCTTACAGTTCTTTTATCTCTTTGTTATACTACTAGTTATATAGTAATTGATCAGTAAAATATCATTTTTCCTAATAATGATAAAGATATACTAAAAAAGAATCAGTATCAGAAGATAGTCTAGAAAATAATTAGCACTAATTTCATCTTTACAGATGTATAAACTGTGGCTCAGAGTAGTTCCTCAGTTTTTCAAGGTCTATTACTAGTTTATCATAGATCAAGAACTAGAATCCGATTTCCCATCTCTCAGTCCTGTGTTCTTTATAATGCAATCTATCAAATCTCATCAGCATAGATGAAATAATTTTGCTGGGTAGTCATAATGTTGTCTTGCATAATGTAAATATTATAGCTTCAACAAACATCTTTTGAGACTGGACAATGTGCCAGCTGCTATGAATATAGGAATGAGGAGTAAGACAAACTTCCCTCTCTAAAGAAGCTTATAGTCTGGCAGATATGATAAACGTAAATAACTGCTTTTCACTGC
Source organism: Macroglossus sobrinus (assembly GCA_004027375.1). Lineage (NCBI taxonomy): Eukaryota > Metazoa > Chordata > Mammalia > Chiroptera > Pteropodidae > Macroglossus > Macroglossus sobrinus. The sequence goes on from PVKZ01004853.1 coordinate 58,720, forward strand.
CTCATAGATAAAGTAATGTTCCTTAAAAATTATTAAAAATAGACAAAATAAATATTTAAAAAAGAGCAAAGTTAGAAAACTTAAAGTTTCCTCTTTTAAAATTTAAATTCAAAGCTATGATAAGCAAAATAGCATGATTGCATAAGAATAGACATGGACCAATGTCAAAGAATCAAGAGATCAGAAACAAATCTTACATTTATGGTCAATTGGCTTTTGAGGACAGTGCTAAGGCGATTTAACAAGTAAAGAATAGTTATGACAAATGATGTTAGTACAATTGGATATGACATTTGAAAGATAAATTTAGATCCTTATTTCAAACTACATATAAATATTAAGTCAAAATGGATCATAGAGTTAAATGTAAGTACTAAAATTCTAAAACACTAGAAGAAAACACAGGAACAAATACTTATATCTTTGGGTTAGGCAAAGATTTCTTAGATCTGACACCAAAAATGCAAGCAATATAAAAACAATTTGATGAATCAAAAGTCATAAAAATTAATAACTTTTGTATTTCTAAAAATATCAACACAACAGTGAAAAGACAGCTCACAGACTGAGAGAAAATATATACAAATCACATATCCAATAACAGACTTGTATGCAGAATGTATAAAGAAACCTAACAACTTACTAAGAAGTTAAATTACCCAATTAAAAAATGAAGAACAGATTTGAGTAACTATTTCACCAAAGAAGATACATGAATAAACAGTAACCACATAAAAATAGTCTCAACATTATTAAATTATTAGAGAATGAAAATTAAAACTATAATGAGTACAACTTTTTACCCACTAAGATGGCTATATTCAAAAAGACATAAAAATATTGTCACAATCATGGAGAAATCAGCACCTTATATATATATATATATATATATATATATATATATATATATATATATATATATATATATATATATAGTTATTTTATAGAATATAAAATGATATAGCCACTTTGGAAAATAGTTTGACAGCTTTTTAAAATGTTAAATGCAGGGTTACTTTATGACTCAGTAATTCTTCTCCCAGGTACTTACTCAAGATAAAATATACACACACACACACACACACACACACACACACACACACAAAAAAAAAGAATTGTATGTAAATGTTTATAGCAGTATTACTTATAATAACCAAAATGTAGAAACAAGTCAAAATACCTATTAACTGATGAATATAAACAAAATGTGATATATCCATACAATGGAATATTATTTGGCAGGATTCATGTTCTGATTTATGCTACAACGTAAATAAATCTCAAAAATATTATAAAAGAAGATAGAAATAATGATCATATAATGCATGATTTTATTCATATGAAATTCCCCCAAAAGACAAATCTATAAAGACAGAAAATAAACTTGCAATTGCCTAAGCCTGGAGGAGGCAATGGTCAATGCCTACAGATAGGCTCAAGGTTCCTTTTTGTGGTGATGAAATTGTTAATAAAAATTATGGCTATAGTAAATTTACTAAATCTGTGAATTTACTAAAAATTATTAAACCATATACTCTTTCTATTTTTGGTATTATAAGTGTGCGTGTGTTTGTGTGTATGTGTTATAGAAAAATGGAGTTGAAGACTGAGGTATAGCACTGGCAGCAACCTTCCAAAATAAAATTGTGATGGTTAATAATGCTAATGGCTAAAATGCATTATTGAGTGTTTATTTGGCACAAGGCACTGTGCTAAGTATATCATACATGTTATTTTCTTTGATCATCTCAGCCTCCTAAGAAATAATTTATGAAAACCTGAGGCTCATGAAAATTAAGAAAAGCATTGAATGTCATCCAACTAGTCAGAGATAGTATCCGGGGTTGCAAGATTCAGAAGTCCATGTCGTTACATGCCATATTATACGGCCATCCATTCATCTCAATTTACTGCTCAGGGTCTACTGTGTATGTTTTCAGTAGCCATCTAGTTTATAAATATTTTTTAATGGTATTTATCATACTCCTGTTGTGAAAGTAATGAATAAATCAGAGAATAATACTAATAAACACGTTCTAATACAGTTACTTAACTAGTAGCATTTGATTCAAATATTGAACAGACTTGCAATTGGACTTTTTATTATAAAACTGTAAAAATTTAGTGTTTCAGATATAGTGGTTGATAAAACATTTAGTTATATCAATATATCTTAAAATATAAAATTTCATGCTAAGTAGAAATGGTTTCTTATGGTTTCTTAAGGAACATTTATGTTGTACTTCCAAAAAAGAAGCAAGAAAAGAATATAGTAAATAAACAGGTATATCAAACTCATTCATTTGAAGTCCACTTAGATGAGAAAGCTTAATTATGTCACCAAGAAACTTAAGTTTACTTTATGAAATGAGAAAAAGAAAAAGTGCTCTTTGAGCAAATTAAGAGTACAAACATAATTCAAGGCAAATGTTCCACATAACGCTTAAAAATAAAATGTTTCTTGATAAGCATTAATGGGCTAGTTACAAGCTCTCCTTATCAAGTAGAACAAATTCTATATCATTATGTCATGTCTGGATTTTTCAAGACTTTTGCCCTTGACCCCCTATCTTTAGTCTCTAAGCCATGTAACCATGGGAATATACAAGCAGATGTCTACACCTTCATTTTTCACTTAGGCTTGTAGTACTTGTGAGTTACCAATTCTCCCATTTACAGCCATACCATAATAATTTAGAGCTAGAGAATTGGCACCATTTTTTATTCTACAAACTAGGCTTCTCTACTTGATTATAGTCTAAATTCTGTCTTTTCAACAAATAACAGGACAAACAAACAGGGACTCATGGACAGGGATAATAGACTAGCGGTTACCAGAGGGTAAGTGGGCAGAGGGAAGTAGGAGGTAGATGGGATAAAGGGGGTCAAATATGTGGTGACAGAAAGAAATCTAACTATGAGAAGTGAACATACAGTGTAAATATACATATGCCTTACTGTTAGTGTACAGCTGAAATTTATTGGATTTTGTTAACCAATGTCATCATAAAATAAATAAATAAATATTTTAAAATTTGAGAAAAAAGTCTGTCTTTAGTGCTATTATTTCATATAAAGACAGAAAAATAACTCTCTTTGTTCATCTTCCTCACAGAGAACCTGAATGTGGTGGCATTTCAGTCAGATTTATTCTTTAAGAAAGACCCAGATAGCAGGTTCATTAAAACATCTACTTGTCAAATATATCATTGTCCATTAATTTGTACATTATATGCAGTTGAAGGTAATAAAATGTGTTATGATCATAAAATCATTAGTCTCTTGCTAATTCAGAAAAATTTACCTTTTGTTTGGACCCTTGACAGAATGTGTCTTCATTTTAAAGGATTCTGATTATTTCCACTAGAAACACATATTTTAAATGTGAAATAAACCTTTCTTGGTTTCCACAATGACCCAGATCATTACCATGATTGACTTCCATAAAAATTAACAACCTATCAAGAATAATATAAATGTATTTACTTGGTGTTGGGTATACTTAATGCATGAGGAGCTTCTAGGAGAAACCAACACGTCCACTTTCACTGCCAAACTCAAACTCAGAAAACATGGGTAAGTATGACATATAGAAACTGAGCCTCAAAATCCTTTTTTGACAGCACGAATTTTTTTGGACGTGAAATTTTCTCTCTCTCTTTTTTTTTTTTTTTTTTTTTTGGATAAGGTACTAGGTGTTAGTAGTAGGAATTGAAGTTTTTAATTTATCTGTGATAGTCCTTGGTGCCTTCTCCCTCTTCCTTCATTCCTTCTCAATCTCTGCAAAAAATTTTATTTTAGTCATATTGTTAACTTGTATTTTTCTACTATGTGATTGGAGTAAAGCAATTACATTAGAAAATGGTGAGATTGGATATCAGAATGGAAAATACGTACTGATGGATTTTAACCGCTGAAAAACAGTTTCGTGCCCTCCCTGTGATCTTTTCTAAAGCAAGTCCATATAATCACAAATGAAGCAATTTAAATAATTCTGAATTGAAAAAAAATTGTCATGAATGAGATGGTTAACATATACATGGCATAGAAAAATAAGAGGATTTATTCAGAAACAGAAACAAAGCTAGATATTAAGCTAGAAGTAAATCCACATTGTTTTAGCCCCAAGGTCACAACTTGGGGTCTCAAGGGTACTGTGTTTAAGTAATTGATTAAATCAAGTGACAAACCCAAAATATTGGCAAGTCTCCTCTGCTATCTCAAAATATCTCTACTTTTATATTGTACCTTTACCCTGATACCCTCAAAATATTTTAAAATTTTATGGTGGAACTAGAAAAGGCCTTATTGATTATCTAGTTTAACCTTCCCATTTTAGATAAGAAAACTGAGGCCAGGGAAAGAGATTGGCCAAAAGAATCAAATAGCTCATCCACCCTCCCCACAGCACCATTTGTCCTCACTGCATGGATTCTTCTAAAGCCAACCAAACTAGCCTGTTTCATCCATCTCATTATGAGTAATGAGAACAAGTGAGGAAATACTTTCTCTAATTTGGGGGTATTCTTTTTTTCTCCTCCTATATTGTTTATTTTATCAAGATCAATTCTTGAGATAATGGCCTCTAATTCTTCCTTTACCACAACAGGATGTATCAAAGACAAAAGACAATGTCCTCTTTCTTCTTGGGGAAAACCTTGCCCAATTCCTCACAGTTTATCTTTCTGAGGTTTCTTTTATTTCTTTCTTTATTTTTTATTGCTCCAGGGGGATTCAGAAATACCAATAACTACTTGCCTACCTTTATTTAAGTGGATAGATCCGGAATTAGACCCTCCAATTTTAATTCTGGCTCTAACACATAACAGTTGAGTGAAGGGTGACTTGTTTTTCAATTACTCTGATGCTCAGATTCCCTATCAATAATAAGATAAGGACAGTATTAATCATGCTTACTCTTTGTGGTTATTGGGAGGATTAAATATTTTAATATAGAGTACAAAAGGCACGCTTAATAATAATCTCTAATATTTTTGAGAACTAAGAACATTAAGTAAATATACATGCAGTGATTACCTGCAGCCCTCTTTGTGCATGATGTTGTGCTCAAAACTTTTCATTATTACTTTCCATAAGTTTTATTAACCCATTGATTAAAATACCTTTTATAATGCTGAATGTCAATATCTCATTTCTTCTTAACTCTTCAGTCACTCGGTATTAATTCAAATATGGGAAGGGTTTAATACTGATTATACAAGATTAGAACTGGTTTCTTTTTAAGAAGGAGACCTTGTCTTAGTACTTTTGAGTTTGTACTCTGTTCTCCTCCAGTGGTTCTAAATGTTAGCAAGCACCAGAATAACCTGGAGAGCTTGTTAAAACACATATTAATGCGACTCACTTTCAGGATTTTTGATTCAGTCTGTGTTGGATTAAAAAATGTGCATTTCTAAAATGTTCTCAAAGATATAGATGCTGATGGTCTAGAGATCATTTTGAAAACCATTGTGCTAGGCATTATACAAAAACATTTATGTTTTAACTCATTTAATCCTCATCACCAGTAGAAGAAGAAGGTGGTATTGTCCACCTTCTATAAATGAAGACATTGAGGGGTTGAAAATTTAAGTGGCTTATTCAAAGTTGCACAGCTAGTAAGAGGTGGCATTGTGATTTGAGCATTCAAGCTGTTTCCACAGCCCTTACATACTCTTCACAATGCTTCTATTCTGCCTCCTCACAGCTGTTTAAGTAATGAAACTAATCATTAACTGTCTCATAAGGTGGTCATGAAAGCCCAGTGAAATATAAAAGGTGGATGCACACCAGAGTGTGCAGGCCCTGGGAGGAACTTATCAATGATGCTTTCTGTCAACACATTGAAATTCGTAACCACTGCCCTGTCTACATTTTCACTTACTTTAGATAAAATACCAATTATTAAATCTCCTCTATTTTTTACTTCATCCCATCAAAATCTTTTTTTTTTTCCATATTTGGCAAAGAAGAAGAACAAATAAGGTGAAATAAATACATGCATGTGTCTCAGTGGTTAAAACGGGAACAAAGTGATCAAAGTCCAGTGACTACTTTTCTTCTCCTTAAATTTTTGAAACATTAAATCCATTGTGCTTGGAACTAAAGAACTTCTAGTAGCTACACAGCACCTGTGGCAGACACATAAAGTTAACCTAGAAGCACAAGGAAAGCAGCCTTTCCAGATATGGATTTTGTATATCTGATGTTGATACAGATGTAGCTCATCTGTATCCTTGTAGAGCCTATTTGTCGTAATCCACTTTACAGAAAAATGTTCTGCTCATCATACATCCTAGAAATGTGCCCTAATTCAGTGTTATCCCATCAGGCATCAGACACAAGATTTCTCATAATACAAGATTTCTTTAATAAAAGAGGTTTGGAAACAAGAAAATTGAGAGATGGTGAGTGAAAAAGGAAGTTAAAAGTATTAGAAATACTGTGCTTATTACCTATTTTTATGCTCAATGACTTGCAAATGTAAGCAGAATTTCCTCAGACAAGGTTAATTTCCTGCATTAACTATTTGGGAAAGAAATGAATTCAAGATGCCAACAACCAGTTTTCATGGTCCAACTCTTTGGCAAGCTAATGTATCAAGATGTCACCTCTGCATCTTATGAAGTAAGTTCTTCACACCCCAACACCGATTCCTCAACAACAGAAAGAAGTTGAGCCTTGCCGGCCAGTTTCTAATCTCAGCATCTCCTTGAGAGCAGGGACTTAGGCAGAAATTGGCATCTCCTTGACAGCTCCATACAGGAAGGCTGAGAGCTGGATAAAAAAGGAAAATGTGTTTTTCCCTCACCTCACATGCTGTCTCTCAGATGGGCAGGGCAGCCTGAGGTTGTTTGCAAGAAGGTTATAGATTTTTAATCTTTTTCCCTGTCAATTTGTTGCTGTATCCCATAATTAAATCAGGAGAGTTAGAATAATAGATTTGGATTAAGGTGATAGACATAGAGGAAGCCCTTTTCTTTGTCTTTATGAAATTTTGAAAACAAATGCACCCCTATTTCTCTCTGAAATGACAGAGAACTTAATTTTACAGTATCACTCATGTTCTCCTTCCTTTTTCACATCATCACATGTGTGTATTGTAAAAGGGTTTTTTGTTTGTTTGTTTGATTTTTGTTTTTGTTTTGCAATGGTCATACTTGAGAATTAATACAAGGGTACAGATTTTTCTAAAATCCAAATAAAAAGGGAGCCAGAGTACATTTAATTTACTTGAGGTTGTGACGAGTTCTCATTGCACTCTGATTTTCACTAAGGTAAATAGGAAATCATAGATATGAGTTTGCATGTGTATGTATAGGCCCATGTGCTTACATTTTTTAAATGTGTAAGTATATGACTGTGCATGCATGGATTACCATGCATTGCGTTATAGTACACAAACATAAAATTTTATGAAACAAATAAGTAAATTTTATGAAAGTTTTATTTGACCATAGGTTCAGTCATATTGTTGGAATTTAAAATTTTGCAAACAATATCTAATCATGCTAACAATTTCGGAACGAATGCATATTTGGTGAGACACCGGGAGGAAAGAGACACCATGTTGACATCACCTTATAAAAGTCAGTATTTTTGTAGGTTATGAATAGATTAATTTAAATTGATCCTCAGCTCATGAGCCAAGAACACAAGCAAAAATGTCAATCACATCAGGGCATCAGGCCCATTGCAAAGTCCCCTAATAAATATGAATAAGATGATTTTACTTATTTATTTTTCTCCTGCTGCTGCTGTTGGAGGAGATGACAGCCTAATCATGTCTGCCCAGCACCGGGCTGTGAGTTTACATTAAGCGGCATGTGTTCTGTCATTACCGCATGATTTGGAGGAATAATGGTTTTGTCTAAACTATACCACAGTCAGAGGCCATTTCTGAAAGCCACTCAGAAATTCACAAAGGGGAAGATTTTCTGCATCTTTTAAATTTTGCTGAAGGTTTCAGTGTGAAATGATTAAGTCTCTATTGGATGAAAAAGAAAAAAAGAAAAAAAAATCTTTATCTAGTATACCAGGTAACTAGCTGGGATACCTTGGCTGTCATCTTTCTTTCTACCAAGCAAGCTGAGCCTCTCTCCAGGCTGAGCTCTCTGGCCTGTTGGAATCAGCACCAAGTTTTCCTGAGACTAGTCTCCCTTTAACCATTTATCCCAGACTGGATTCTGACCACTGTCTCATGATTTAGGCAACAATGTGTGTTCTGGGCTTAACAGCAAAGATTCCCCTTGGCTCCCTTTTCTAAATTCTAGTCTGAATTATTGGCGTAATAACCAGGGTCTTTCAGCCTGTAGCCTACCCTTGTTCTTATCAGTCTCCTTCCTAGTAATGTGAGCTATGTTTCTGAATCACAATTAAAAACAAATTATTTATTAAATTAGTTTCAAGTATACAGTACATTGGTTAGACATTTATATAGTTCATAAAATAATCCCCCCAATTGCTCCCTCCCTCCCCAGGCCCTCCACCTAGCCAGCATATTAATAATGTTAACTGCATTCCCTCTGCCACACTCCCAATCCACATGATCATCTATCAGCTACTAATTTGTACTTCTTTAACCCTTCACCTGATACTCCCATGCCCCAAATCACCCTCCTCTGTCCACCACCAAATTGTCCAATATATTTGTGAGTCTGTTTTTGATTAGTTTGTTCTCCCCCCACTGCCCGCTTAGTTTCTCATATAAGTAAAATCATATGATATTTATCTTTCTCTATCTGACTTATTTCATTCAGCATAAGCAATTGCACTTGTGGTATTTATACAAAGAAAAGTAAAACAATGATTTGTAAAAACCTGTGCACCCAATATTCATGGCAGCATAATTTACAATAGCCAAGATATGGAAGCAACCTAAATGACCATCAACAGGCAATTAGATAAAGAAGTTATGGTTCATACGTACAATGGAATATTACTTATTAAAAAAAAAAAAACATGAAATCCTACCATTTGAATCGCAATTTTTTTAACTGAACCTTGTCTCCTTTTCTTGTAGATGTTACTGATGCTGTTTGCCTGTATCTCACACAAGGTTGTTTCTTCTTCTTCTTCTTCTTCTTCTTCTTCTTCTTCTTCTTCTTCTTCTTCTTC